>FXXK01001675.1:9726-26318 GCA_900184695.1 Betula pendula | reverse complement strand
TTTCACTTTGCCTTCCCCATGAGGAATTTATGTTAAATCCAACAAAAAAATGAGTCACGTGAGGTACACTTAACTCACAATATCCATTATACCTCTGCATCAAAGAAAAAATTTGAAAAAAAGAAAAAGAAAAAAAATGGTCGTAGGAGGAAGCCAAAGACCCATAATTGGCCATGAGTGGAAGGAGACCCACTACCACGTTGTGGGTCTCTGGACGGGGAAGGGCTATGACAATCGAATTATAGAAGTCAATATTCTTTCTTTTTTGTTTCCTTGATACCATATACATTTTTAAAAATTGAGAATTTGTTAATTTGCAGACATTTAAGGTCTGATTGGCAAAAGGTTGGATTGAGGTTTGAGATTTTTGAATTTTGAATGGTAATAAGAAGTGATTGATATATATAAAGTAGAAAGAATGTTGTAAATTTTTGTATGAAAAAATATATTTTTTTTATTTTTTATTAAATTTTTTATTTGAATAGTAATAAAAAATGTTTGATGTGATATAAAAAGTAAAAACGTTGTTGAGAAGTGATTGATAGAATTAAAATTTAGAATGTTTTGATGTGATTATTTTTATTTTTATTTTTTTTGAATTTAACAAAATTTCAATTCAAACTTTTGCCAAACGGAGCCTTAAGTTCCTTACCTTCCTAATTTTTCTTTCATAAACTAGGTCATACTCGTTATGTGAGAGGCACACAAAATATGATCAGCATGTTAACATGCTCATTTGGTATTTTATTGCACTAGTGTGACTCAATTGATATTAAAAGGACTCTAATCTTTATGTCTATTTCCATATATGACATTATGATGCTTAGTAAACCAAAAAGGAGAAAAATGGTGAGATATTGGAGAAAACCAAGCTGGTCAAATAAAAAAAAGGCTATCTTCAAACACTTCAACACTTGGAGGATCAAATCCACAAGTCTCCCTCTTCAGACTCCTCCTCCTCAAGTATTTTTTTTTTTTTTATGAATGATTAAACTTTCATTAACAATCTGAATTCTTTACAATACAAAACTTTAACAAAACACTAAAGTTTCAAATCCCCTATACAACTAGATTTATACCCATATATTCAGTATAAAACTCCCTACAAAATTAAAACAAAATCCCATCAATACCTCAGGCATTATAAAGAATAACATTTCCACATGTTTTCCTAAACTTTTCTTTGGACATGAACCGAAGCTTCACTTCCCACTTAATCTGCTTTAAAAGTTGCTCTTCAGACCAAGGATTATTCCAGTGCCTTAAAGCATTTCTTGTTCTCCAAATATTATAAATGGAAGAACCAAAACACTAACCTGTAAATATAAGCTTTTATAGTCTTTTCCTTCCACTCCTTCAGGCCCAAAGACACCACATCATCCCAACATGTAGGGGGATGCAAAACTCCACATAGCTCCATAACATGTTTTCAAATTCTACTACTAAACCTGCAAGAGAAAAATAAATGATCTCTATCCTCAACTCCAAATTTACAAAAAATACATTTCATATCCTCTAGAAAACCTCAACATAAAAGCTTCCTTCGAGTCGAAAGCGCATCTCTCATTGCCAACCAAGCAATAAAAGCTTGCTTAGGAATGGAAAAAATGAAACCAAACCAAAGGCCACCAATCCACAATGGGGTGCTTAACACGAATGACATCCCAAGTATTCGAACAAAAATACATACCATTTTTGGAAGCAAACCATTGCGGCATATCCATCTCACCAAGAGGAACCAAACTCAGTTTGCTTTGAATATTGACAAGCTGATTAGAGCGAGCAGGCCTCAAATTCCAATGACCATCAATGATGATTGAGTCTAATTGAGCCTCTAGCTTACTATGAGCATCATATATGACCTGATGCCCATACTTCTCATAAAGAACCCCATCTGGTGGCTAAGCAATCCAAACATGAGAGATGAATATTCTGGCCAGTACCAACAGAAAAAGAAANCCAAAGGCCACCAATCCACAATGGGGTGCTTAACACGAATGACATCCCAAGTATTCGAACAAAAATACATACCATTTTTGGAAGCAAACCATTGCGGCATATCCATCTCACCAAGAGGAACCAAACTCAGTTTGCTTTGAATATTGACAAGCTGATTAGAGCGAGCAGGCCTCAAATTCCAATGACCATCAATGATGATTGAGTCTAATTGAGCCTCTAGCTTACTATGAGCATCATATATGACCTGATGCCCATACTTCTCATAAAGAACCCCATCTGGGTGCTAAGCATCAAACTAGAGATGAATATTCTGGCCAGTACCAACAGAAAAAGAAAGAAAATTCCTGGCTTCATCTCCTAGCTTCAACAGTTTTCTCCAAATCCAAGAACAAATCTGGGGACTGGGGAATATTAACCTGCCAAAAACTCTTCCCCTTCAACAGCACTGCATGCACCCATGCAACTCAAAGAGATACTCTTCCCCTTCAACAGCACTGCATGCACCCATGCAACTCAAAGAGATCCTAATCTCATCAATAAACTTCATATATGGCGCATCATTGCTGCACGGTTCCATTCAACAAGTTTTTTAATGCAAAAAGGGAGAGGCTTTTTGGGTGTATGTGGGTTTTGAACATGGGTTCTCCAGGTTCATAAGGTTGGCCCAAGACCATCATACTATGCTTCCTTTTATGTCTCATTCTCAGGTATTTCTATTGAGTAATGCTATATATTGGCTTTTTATTTGCCCAGGTAACATGGGATGGTCCAATCAACTATGCCATGTTAGGCAAAATTTTTATAAAAATAAAAAAAATAAAAAAACCAACATTTGTCCAAAACAAGGCTTAAAAATATATTTTCTCCAATTTTTTTCCACCCAATCATGCTCCTCCCTCCACACCGTCACAACCAAAAAAACACTGTTTGGAGTCGGTTGCCAATCGACTCCAAAATGCCCTACAATCAAGCCAATCACTTAAGGGTGGTTGTTTGGCTTCTTGTGTTGTCGATCGTGTTGTTAAGGACTACAATTTAGATTCGAGTCATTTTGAGTCCAACCAATGTTAAATCTAGTCATTTTGGCCCAATCGACCTGAAGTTTTTATGGTTGGTTGGATGAAACAAATGTGATTTTATTCACATCGGTTGTCATGAAACCGACGTGAAACAAAAGTAATAATTTTTTTTTTTTTTAAAAAATTGGTTGCTGAAATTTTCTTAGCAACCAAACAGCAAACAACAACCAACCAAACGCCATAAAACCACCATTTCAAAAGCTCTCTCGCAGTCTACATATCTCTCTTGTAGTCTACAGACCTAGATCTACTGGAGGATTTTGACACGCCGCCACTAGAGTGATGATCAATGATGACCTAGATTTGCCGACGAGGGCCCCATTCTCGATGTCAGCCAGAAGAAGGAGATCGAAATGCAGGGCAAAGAAGAAATCGAACAAAGAAGAAGAAGTAGAGCTGAGAAGAAGGTCAATTACCTCACAAAAGAAGCAAAATGGAGGTTACTAGCAGAGATGAAGTTCTAGCAACGCTCAAGCCAGACTATAATATAGCAAGTGAGTTGAACGATTTTGATGACACAAAAATCGGTGTAAAGTAAAGTAAAGATATCGGCCATGGCTACGCCTTTGATGGTTCCGATGGTTGCCATGGTTGCGATGGCGGTGGTGTGGTGTGGGGGTTAGACATGGGATCAAAGACCTCAAGTACAGCCCCTAGGGTGGGCATGTGTGGAGGTCGGAGGACCTCACGCACTGGGAATGAGAGCGCTATAGCTTTGTTTGTTTCTTGGTGAAATGTTTAGGGTTAAATGGAAGGCAGTTCCTGAGAAGGAAGAAGAAGAAGTTTGCTTTGGAGAAATGCTTTAAATGCAAAAGATAAGCGTGCAAGAGAAATGCTTTCAGCCTTTCACCATTGCTTTTTATGGTGAAAAGTCTTTTCACCTTTTATCATCATTTTCAAAAGAAATGACGTCAATAACCTTTGTTTTCTCGTCCTTACTATACAAATGACGATAAAAGACGTTGAATTTTAGTAGAAAGACGTCAACTATACTATAATTCACGTCCGTTACAAAAACCAACTTAAATAATGCCATAAGTTCAAGTCGTTTAAACTCTAACTAAAGTTATATCCTAAATTTAAAGTCAGTTAGCATCAACGCCAAAAAATAAGAAAAAGTCGACTAGAACCCAAACGACTCAAAAACCTTTTTTTTGGGTAGTGCATGCTCCAAGCCCCCTGTATGCTGCAAGCTTCGTAGGAAGCTGGGTCACAACCGTACACTGCCCACAACCACCTTGTGATGCCGTTCTTCCTCTTGGTTTTCGATGAATCACCATGGCCATCACCCTCTCTCTTTCTCATAGAGAAAACTCCATAACACACTTTGAGAGTTGCATAACGTAAAAGGAACCATGATAGTTTCGGTTTGATTTCGAATTTGAATATGAACAAAATGGGGTCTTTGAGCAATAAGGAGAACGAGCTGGAACAGGTTAGAGATGAGGCGATAATGTATATGAATAGAGTTCGTAGAACTTTACTTGATGGGTTGGCCCACATGACTCTTCTTGAGTATCTTAGAAATAAAACATGGTTTCTCAAGCTATGATCCATTTCTCAAATAATTTTGTGATTTGGGTTTGTTTAGTTTGTTTGCATGCTAAGAAATCATAGGAAAAGAAGAGACAACAAAAAAGGAAAAAAAGAAAAAAGGAAAGACTTTTAAATTTTTAGAGGAGAGAGAGAGGGCCATCTTGGAGGTCTTGCTCTTCAAAGCTTGAAAAAGCTCCCATCTTGTGGTAAGAGGCTTAACCCAACTCTTAATCCTTCAGTTTTTATGCATGTTTACTACTGTGATTTTCATATTTAATCATGATTAGTTGTGTTCACCTCAGATTAGTTAAAGTTTTCATTTCTAAAATAATAAAAAAAAAACAAAAAACCAAAAAAGGAGAGGAAAGTTTGATTCTTGCATGAAATGTATGAAATTTAAAGGTAGATTTCTTTTTATATCAAAACAATATCAAAGCATATATTTTTTAGAACTTTAAATCACTTTTCCTTGGTTAATTAGCAATGGATGAAGATTATGAGAACAAAGCTAGAACCTTTAATGTTTTTAAGAAATGTATGAAGTCATGCTTGATTTAAAATGTAAGTGCATGATATATGATGTTTTAGGACCTTTGAGGCCATTAGGAGTCCTGGTTAGGCTTGAGATTAGGGCCAGATTTGGTAGGTGATAATTAGAGAAACAACTTCTAGCATAGTGTCGATCGCTCAATCAAGGCATAAGCTATTTTTGGTTTGGAATATGTTTAATATTAGAATATGACTTGCTGAGATGTGAAATTGGTCTTTTGAGATGTCCGAGATTGAGGATAGGAAATTTTAATAGACTTTTGAGACGTGAAATGGATTTTAAAAAACATCATTGGATTTGTGATATATCAATATTGACTTTTAATTCAATGATAATTTTAAAGCTACATCAATTTTGGTGGCACAAAGTCATTACTATATATATATAATATATATATATATATATATATATATATATTTAATATTGTTGTTCACTTGTAGTAACATGGCCTGAACTTGCTGTCGTGTCAAGGCAACCAAGCTCTTGGATTGAATGAAATTAAGTTGGGGTTACAAGTATTGGATTGAATCAATCCCCAACTCAAGATAAGAAGCCAGAACAGGTCAAAGAAGCTAAGAAGCTAGACCAAGTCAAAGAACCTGACCGAGTCAAATATTTTTTCAGATAATGTGCAACCTAGTTTATTTTGTTTTTGATATTTTGTAATTAACTGATGAGTTATGTTGTTTGACTTTAAATTTAATTGTAGAAAGTGTAAACACTCATTATAAATAGAACCAAGGACTAAGTCCTCTGTGTTGAATTACCAACACATTATCAGCGTTATAATTTATAACGAGCACAAGCAGTTGTGGAGTGTCCGAAAACCTTATGAAAGGAGCAAACCGATGACTTGCTATCATATCCACAAAGATAGTACTGGTCTAATCAGGTCAGCAATCTTTGTCCAAGGTCCCTTGTTCTGTGCTTCAAAATTTCTTCCGCTGTTTCAATCTCTTCTTGAGAAGAAAACCAATATATCTCCACTTGCAGGTTGTGTCGCATGAAGTTGGAGAATAGTAACTATGGCGGCATTCAAGTAATCGGCTTATGGAGCTTTGGTGTAGTGTATTTCAACAAGATATCGCCTCCTTGGAATTTTGAAGATTGGTGCTGAATCAAAACAGTCACTAAATTTCTCCGCATAAGCGGTGCATTGGAAATGAGTAACTTAAGATCAGGATGAAATCGAGCAATATCCTTTACTAATCCAAACAGATTATCAGTGGAGAGACTTCTTTCGTGGGCACCATCCACCATCCGCCATCACCACGCTGTAGCTTGTCAGATCTGACTCACCAAAGAATTCTCTCAACAGCATCCCATCTGTCATATATTTAACAAGTCTTCTCCTCAAGATATCTTTATAGCATTCTTGAATTTTTGTTGTTGCTTGTGTTGGCTTCTTTATCGAGCTATTAGACCTTCTTGTTTTTTTGTGGTTGCTTTGCGGTTCTGTTTGTTTTTGTTAAGGTTTATTTTCAATGCATTCTTAATTATTAGGGAAAAAAAAAAAACATTTTTGAAGTACTAAGGTTACGTATATGAACAAAATGATTATGTTGATCGATCACCTGCACGCCTGTTACATTAGCTTTCTATTCTAATAAATTGGCATTGACTTTGCTCTAATTATGACCTTCAACATAAAAGTCATTTTTTTTTTGTAGGTAGCTGTTGTAATTTATGAAAATGGCGTCCCTAATTTTTCCTTTAAACAAAACAGTTTGTCCAGTACTTGTATAGAAATCCTCATCCAATACGCTTCCTAGAAACATAAAAGTGAAAAACTGTAAGCAATAAGCCCTTCAATATCTCAATTAATTATCTCCTCAATGTATTAGTGCTACGATTCTATCTAAAAAAACTATATGTTAAGTACATACTTTTTAACGTGATAGTAAAGATTATTATTGAATTTTCAAATGCACACTGACGTGAGAATAAAAATTACTATTTGACTACTGTCACATTAGGAAATGTGCACTTAAAATTGCATATATCAATTCTCATATGAAAATAAAATTAGAGATGGCACGCTGATTTGTCGCACTATTTTTTTGAACTCATTTATTAACTTATTTTCAGAAATTTCATTGCACAATGAAGGATAATATATGTTTTTTCTCTCATTTTTTTGACAAAATATTTATCTCCAAATCTCTCAAAGAGAGTTGTTTATGCAGATCGAGCTCTTTTTATAGTATTGATAAAATCTATCATACTCCTTTCTTTTGCCAAGTCATGCTTTGCACTCTCTCTCTCTCTCTCTCTCTATGCATGTAGGTGCATCCGCGTGAGTGCAAAATTTATCATGCACGTCCACAGACATTGATTTACTCTACAATGTTCTCAATATGCTTATTAATTGTCATCAGACGCAATTTATGTTGCCAAGTTTGCTACCAAAGTTTTAATTAGAATATTTGATTGAATAATTTTAATATATTATTTTTTTTTATCAATTTAAACTTTTGAAATAAGTGATAATTTATCATAATATTAGAGGAGAGGCCTTGATCAGTTTGAACCTACCTGTTTCCATTATTTACCTCTCATTTCAAGTAAGTGGGTTAGAAAGATTACTGATTAAATGATTAATTTACTCATTTCTATCGAATCTTAATTTGCACGACAATTCCTCATATGTGTGTATATATATATATATATAATATATATATTATATATATATATAAACTTGCATGCAGTGAAGATCGAAACTAGTTGTCCTTTATACCCATATAACTCCAGCGTCTTTGAGCAGTTGGGCAAGCTCATTCCTGAGATGGAGACTCATGATTTGACTAGCGCCACCAGTAGTGAACTTCTGTCTAATGAAAACAGCTGGTAAGCTCGGCTGGGCCCCTCGTTGGCGCAGTTCCCTTTCAATTTGGCTGCCCATTTGGGATCCGATCAACCTCGTACACCGTTGGATTTGCCCCATACCCAAGTATGAGTGTCCTAATGGTGTGGCTCATGCCACAACTGCCCTTGCTGAAAATCACCACCGGCTTTTCACCCACCAAGCTTGATAGTACTGTTGCCATTGCCAAATTAAAAAGTTATAAGACTATAAATATATATCGAAATTTTAGTGTTGTAAGTGAGTTTGCTGCTTGCTGTGGGGAGCTTGAGCTCCTTTGGATCTCTTTTTATATTGTAGTGTTGTTTTTAAAAGTAGAATAATGTACAATTGAGAAGAAATAATATGTTGAAGAAGATATTAGATATGGGATTTGATTCCCATATTAAACTTCAGGAGTGCTTGATTAGACCTCTTTTTTTTTTGTGTGGGTATATTACTGATCAGAACTAAACAAGCCTAATTCAAAATAAATACAGAACCGGAAGGAGACAACCTTCCTTTTATAATAGAGGAATAAAGAGAGATGGGAATGCGGTCAGAAAAATTTCTAGTTGCAGCCTAATGTGTCACAGAGTGAGCATAGAAGTTTGCACTTCTATTGATTTTCCAAATTGTCCAGTGAAGGCCAATCGGGATGGAATCAATAATGTTACTAATAATAGCGGATAGTCTCCAGTCTTGAATTAAATTTGAACTAGAGAGAGCTGAGATTACGACTTGTGAATCACCTTCAAAGATGACATTTTGTAGTTTTAAAAAAGAAGCAAGAGAGAAAGCTAGTCGAACAGCAGTAGCTTCTCCATAATTTGGACTGCAAGGAGGGTTTATTTCAGACATCATTTGAATAATATGACCGTGTTGGTTTCGACAAACTGCAGCTTGGGCTGAATAGGATTTTCTGATGGCTGTATCAAAGTTGATCTTATACCAAGAGATTGGGGGGGGGTGGGGGGGAATCCATTCCTCAATTAGAGTTGATTTTTGAGCCCACGCCATTGTATGGTCACCTGTGATTTTATTGATTGTTTCTGAAATGAGTAATGCATCAAAAAGAAGATCTTCATGATAAGCTTTGTTCCGAAATGTCCAAAGAGTGTCACAAAGGACAGCAGCATATATCTGAAATTTATGAACATCCTCACATTGAATTCCAAGAGAATCAACTGGAGAAATTATAGTTTTGACCCAATCCAACATATTGGGAAAGGTGAACAACAGTGAGTCAAACGGCCAAGGAGAATTCCTCCATACTACCCTGGCAATATCACATTGAAAAAACAGATGGTGGAGGGAATCTTCAGATGCTTGACAAAGAGAGCATAACTTGGAATTGTTAAAGGAAGGGATGCACCGTATTCTGCTGCTAGTAGGTAACATATTCCATGCGATTTTCCAGAGAAACAATTGTAGCCTATCATTAAGCTGTAATTTCCAAAGAGCCTTCCACACAGTAGAGTGCTGGTGAGAAAGATTCAGATGACTTGTGCCTATATATCTAAATAAGCAGAATTAGTGGTAAATTTCCCTGAAGTAGATAGTGTCCAAATATACATGGGTTGTTGATTGACATGAATTTTGAGATCCAAGATTGCTTGAGCAGATGAGGTATCAAAAGAGATAAAATGAGAGAGGATTTCCACTGTAAAGGATTTCGTTGGATAAGATCAGAAATAAGCAGAGGTGCTACTGACCGATTATCTAGATATCTTGGAATGGGTCGAAACAGAGGAAGTGTCGGTATCCATGAGGTATTCCAGATGGGTTGATTTGAGAATTGAGAGGCTCGCAGACATATATTTTTGTGAAGGAGAGGCTTACAATGAACTATACCCTTCCAAACTTGAGAGGCAGCTGCAAAATTTGAAGTGGAGAAGAAATCCCCATATTTAATATATTTGATACAAAATTGTTGTACCCAAAGACTGTCCTGGCTTGTGAGAAATTTCCAGCCAAGTTTAGCAATAAGTGCTTGGTTCAGGAATTTCATCATTCGAAGACCCAATCCACCAAAGGACCTTGGGAGACAAATGGAGGACCAGGATTTAAGAGATAAGTTATGAATTTTTTCTTTGGGAAAACCCCACAAAAAATCTTTAAACATTTTATGCAACTGTGAGTAGATGTTGTCTAGTAAAAGATGCGTACTCATAGTATATGCTGGCATGACAAAAGCTGTGGCTTTTATTAGAACAGTCCTACCAGCTTGAGAAATAGTTTTTTCCTTTCATCCATTGATTCTCAACATAACTTTGTCCACTATCGGTTGAAATGATTCCCTTCGAGATTTGCCAATAATTAGTGGGAGACCCAAATAAAAAGGAGCTGAGGAAGTAGGTCGATAGGGAAGAATATCACTGATACTAAGAATCGATGCTGCAGATGTATTTTTGCTAAATAGAATAGTAGACTTAGAGATATTGATTGCTTGCCCTGAACATTTACAGTAAGTTGCTAGACAATCCTTTATAACAGAGGCTTTAGTAGAGGTAGGTTTTGCAAAAATAAGAAGATCATCTGCAAACAAAAGATGTGTAATGGAGGCATTATTTATAGAAATAGCAATTCCTTTGAGAGTCCCCAATGATTCTTGTTTGATCAAAATACGAGATAGAACTTCAGAGCCAAGAATAAACAAAAAAGGAGATAAAGGGTCTCCTTGCCTTAGACCTCTCTTGGGTGAAAAATGGCCAAAAGGGTTACCATTTATTAGTATACTGAAGGATGGAGAAGTGATATAGATTCTGATCCAATTAATCCACATAGTACTGATCGCGCTTAGAAATCAAATTTAAATTTATAAACACTCGCAATAGCACGAATCTTTGTAGATAGGTCTATATTGAGGGATCGAACCACAGGGATTGTAAAAGGTTGTGTGATATGGAATTTCTAAGACTTTACCCAACTTAACTCATAAACACAAGAATTTGAGTTTTAAACTAAAAACTAAACAACTAGAAAGCTTTTAAACTAAGTTATCCAAAATTAAGTTAAAAGAGTAGGGAGGTATAGGGAATTGATTTCACTCAATCCTCATACTACAAGAGATATTAGTTCTAGTATGGATTTCACACAAAAGCATGGAATGGAGTGTGTGAAGGGTGTCAACCCCCACAACATCTCATCAAGATTATACTTTTAAAAGGAAATAATAGAGCATCATAGCTACACTCAAATCACCCACCTAATCATCTAATGTGAGGTAATCTAAGCTCCCTAGCATGCAATATAAACCCTTCTCAAAGCCTACACAATTCATGAAATAAGCATAAAACATCTTAGGTTTCCACCCTCTTTCCAACTATTCTAAGCTAATTATCATAGATCAAGTTGTGGTCCCTAGCATGCCCTATCAAACTTACACCAAATCATGTCAAAAAGTATCATTGCATAGCTCATAAATCAATCAAAACATAGACAATCCTTCATAGACAAAGAACCACATATATTTCAAAATGGTATGATCATTAGGCAAAATTCATAAGCATATACAATCTCCATGCCATTTGTACAAAAACCAAGCTAAAACTACTCAACTCATAGCACTTGGATCAAGTTTACATCAAAACCCTAAAAAGGATTTAGTTCCCCATATAAGAAATGGAAAACTCCATTGGTTTGGAGAAACCCATTCCTAAGGAAGGCAAGTGCTAGAGAGGAGTTCTACCTACTGTCTAATACAATCAAAATGAACTAAAAGCTAAGAAAAAAAGAGAGAACCGAGCTCATGGTCATTCTCGAGCTCAAGTTACATATAAAGAGAGAATGGGCTTAGATCTTTCCAAAATGAATAAATGCTACAAAGATCATCTTCAAATAGTCTTGGGCGGTTCTGAGGGACGATTTCGGGCCCACAATGGACTGACAAGCCGCAAAATCACCCATAAAGATCTAGCCGTCATTTGCTGTCTGAAAAGATCTTCAGGTTCTGGAAGGGGCGACGATGCTCGAGCGTCATTTTTGGGCGCTCGAGCGTCAAGTGCCTCTGACGCTCGATATCTGCGCGCGCTGCTGCGTGCGCCAGTGTTGAGGTTGCTTCTGGCGCTCGAGCGTCAAGATTGGGCGCTCGAGCGTCACTCCTTCTTCAGCAATGACTTCTTCCCAACATATCTTCAAGTCTAATGTCCATAAGTTGTCTTGAATTTTCATTAAGACCTGAAAATATGGAAAACACTAAAACACACTAAAAGTATTAGATAACAATACAAACTAAGGTATAACACATGCGAGTTAAGGGGCTTGAATGTGTAACATTCAAGACTTATCAAGTACTAAAGCCTAATTTTTCCATGAGAGAAAATAGAAGGGACCATTCCATGCGATCAAAAGCTTTTTCCAAATCAATCTTGACAGCCATAAGTCCTCCTCTACCTTTTTTATTTTTTAAGGAATGGAGAACTTCATGAGCCATGATAGAATTGTCTTGTATATTTCTTGAAGGAACAAAAGCAGATTGAAATGGATAAATAAATTTATGGAGATGGAGCTTGAACCTGTTTGCAAGGATCTTTGAAATGATCTTGTAGATAATGTTCACAGACTAATAGGACAAAAATGACTAACAGATTGGGCTCCAATATGCTTTGGCACCAAGACAATAAAAGTCTGTTCTCGAAGAAAATGATTTCTTTTAAAAAAATTTCAGACACTATTCAGAACCAACTCCTTAACAGTTGCCCAATATTTCTTAAAGAAAAGTGTTGTAAAGCCATCCGGACAGGGAGCTTTGGTAGATCCAATGCTAGAGAGAGCCTTGAATATTTCTAATTCGGAAGGAATCGCACACATAGAGATATTGTCATCAGCAGAGATACAACTATCAAATAGATTGAGAAGATCATCATCCATACTGGGCTGTGAGGTTGAAAATAAATTGGAGAAGTGCGAGGTGAAACAGCCTCCAATAGAAGCTCTATTTGAAATCCAGGCCCCCGTTGATGTTTTCAAAAAATCAATTGAATTTCGTCTTCGCCTAATCAGAGTAGAAGCATGGAAAAATTTGGTATTAAGATCTTTGCAGGTGAGCCAAGTCTCACGTGATTTATTTTTCCATAAAAGAGCTTCTTGAAGTAGAAGATCATTAATTTCAGCTCGGAGAGAAGTTTCCAACTAGAAATCGAAATCCGAGGTAGGCAACTACTGTACCTGATCAATTTGATAAGCAATGAGAGTGATATGAGATTGAATATGACCAAAATGATTTTTATTCCAAACTTTAAGAGCACCTTTGGTAGATTTCAAAGCCGCTGACATAATAAATGTTGGAGTACCCAACAACTTAGTAGACCAAGCCGAAGAAATAACTTCTTGACAATCTGGGTGATTAGACCAAAATTCTTCAAAACGAAAAGGTTTTGGGAGGACGACAGAGGGAGTAGCAGTGTCAAGAATAATAGGATTGTGATAAGAGGAATAGGATTGTAGATGCAAGATAAAAAAGGAAGGGAAAATTTTTATCCAATCTGTATTTGCAAAACCTCGGTCAAGTCGCTCCTTTATAAAATCATTTCCCTTTCTATTATTAGACCAAGTAAAAGGGTTGCCCATGAAGCCTAAATCTACTAATCCATGATGATCAATGAAGGAACGAAAAGGATCATTAGACGTGCAAGCAAAAGGTCTCCCTTCAATTTTCTCAGTATGGTCTAAAATCTTATTGAAGTCACCAATACATAACCAAGGAGCATCAAAATTATCTCCAAAAACAGAAATAGCATCCCAAAACTCAGTAACAAATTTTTTATAGGGGGGTCCATACAAACAAGATAAAATTCATGGGATATGAGGGGGATCAGAGTAAACCCAAGCAGTTATTATATTAACATCAGTAAGGAAACAATCCAGTTTGACTCCCTGGCGCCATGTTAACAAAAGACCGCCCTTAGTACCAGACGGAGGGACATGCACCATCAAAAAGAAACCCATAGAGTTTAAAATATTACAGACAATATTTGGAGCAGTTTTGGTTTCTGTAAGGAATACAATATCTGGAGAAAGTTTCCGTACGTTAACCCTTAAGCTGTGAATTGCAGAGGCACGGGTTAGCCCCCTACAATTCCAAGACAAGATTTTCATTGTTGGGGAGGTGGCCTATGAAGGCCCACCCCCTTTTCCTCGGCCAAGTCCAGGACAACAGTAGTTAGGGTTGTAAGAGAGCCCGTCCGTCCAACAGCCCGCTCGATACCCGCCCAGTTACACTCGATTCGAACTCGAGCTCGACACTATAGAAACCCGCTCGTTACTATAGAAACCCGCTCGATTAATAAATGATACATACCCGACTCGCCCGACAAAAGTCGATAGGGGCTCATGAATCCGGCTCGTTTAAGGCTTGACAAAGCCCGCTCGCCCGACTTGTTTCAGGCTCACGAGCTTAGTCAATTTATGATCATATAATAATATTATTATGTGATCACAAATCATTATATAATTTATATGACATGCTAAGTATATAATGAGCTCACAAATCATGTTAAATTGCTAAGTATATAATGATAAAAAATTATTATTCACAAATTATGCTAAGTAAATAATGATCAATTGATCATAAAATACTTAGCATGAATTGTGATATCACCTAACTCCTAAGTATTATCATTTATCATTAAATATTTTATCATACTTGTGACTTATGATTATTAATTTATTATCATTAATTCATTATTATTTTATATTTATCATTATCATATGATATAAATTATCTAACATTGTACTTATGCTATATAATTATATAAACACTAAATCAAATGATAATAGGAATAAAATAAAACTTTGTTAAAGTTTAATCATTATAATTGATACTATTGATTCATTATTATTATCATAATTATATGATCTAAGTTATCTAACATTGTACTTATGCCATATAATTATATAAATATTAGATCTGATAATAGGAATAAGATAAAACTTTGTTTGGTTTAATCATTATAAATTATATTATTGATTCATTATCATTAGATATTAGCAATATCATTATCATATGATCTAAGTTATCTAACATTGTGCTTATACCATATAATTATATAAACGCTAGATTAAATGATAATAGGAATAAGATAAAACTTTGTTAAGTTTAATCATTATAATTTATATCATTGATTCATTATCATTATATACTTATCATTATCATATGATCTAAGTTATTTAATATTGTGCTTATGCCATATAAATATATAAACACTAAATCAAATGATAATAGGAATAAGATAAAACTTTGTTAGGTTTGATCATTATAATTGATATCATTGATTCATTATCATTATATACTTATCATTATCATATGATCTAAGTTATCTAACATTGTACTTATGCCATATAATTATATAAATATTAGATCAAATGATAATAGGAATAAGATAAAATTTTGTTAGGTTTAATCATTATAATTTATATCATTGATTCATTATCATTATATGCTTATCATTATCATATGATCTAAGTTATTTAACATTGTGCTTATACCATATAATTATATAAACACTAAATCAAATGATAATAGGAATAAGATAAAACTTTGTTATGTTTGATCATTATAATTGATATCATTGATTTATTATCATTATATACTTATCATAATCATATGATTTAAGTTATCTAACATTGTACTTATGCCATATAATTACATAAACACTAAATCAAATGATAATAGGAATAAGATAAAACTTTGTTAGGTTTGATCATTATAATTGATATCATTGATTCATTATCATTATATACGTATCATTATCATATGATCTAAGTTATCTAACATTGTACTTATGCCATATAATTATATAAACACTATATCAAATGATAATAGAAATAAGATAAAACTTTGTTAAGTTTAATCATTATAATTGATATTATTGATTCATTATCATTATCATATGATCTAAGTTATCTAACATTGTACTTATGCCATATAATTATATAAACACTAGATCAAATAATAATAAGAATAAGATAAAACTTTGTTAGGTTTAATCATTATAATTTATATCATTGATTCATTATTATTATATACTTATCATAACTATTAACTAATATATTAATGTCAGTTAATTAACATAGCATATTTAGCATAATAGTATGTAATCATATATATTAATTAATATTCTTATGTATATATTAATAAATATATATATACATATATTGATCATTTAATTAATATATAATAACTTAGTATTACTAAATTAATAAACAACTTAATTAATATAAGTTAAAAGTAGTTTGAAGTTAGTCATTAATCATTGATTCATTATGTAATATGTATATGTTAATATGTTATTATATTAGTGTGTAACATATATAGAGAGGTCAAGTTACTATGTTAGTGATTAGTGTGTAACATCAAACATGTTAACTAAATAGATAATATGAATAACTTTACTTACTTTCCCGAAAATATCACAACTTTTACAATGTACTTTCTAAAGTTTAAAGTATCTCAATTTAGTGTATCCAAGTTTTTAAATTTTTTGCAATGTCCCCCTCTCCGTTAGGATTTTACCCTTAATTTTTTGATTTTTTTTCAATTTTTAATTTTAATTTTTTTAGGTGACCCACGTTGGGTCACCTCAACGTGGATCACCCGTGACCCAACGTGGGTCTGGTGACCCAC
>FXXK01001674.1:57609-82841 GCA_900184695.1 Betula pendula | reverse complement strand
ACTTCCAGTTGCATATGTTGAATTAGATGATTCAACAAAATGAAAAATTTGGTCCAAGGTAGAGATTATTGGGATTCATATGTCTCACATTCCTCGTTCAATTTATTTATTTATTTTTTCATATTTAAGAGATTTTTTACAGCAACAAAAAGTTCCAATTTTATGATTCATTTTTCAACAAAGAAGTAGAATCAAAGATAATGGATCTTGTCATTATTTAAGCTAAGAGTATTGGCCCGAGATAATTTTTTTTGTTATTGGGCGATTGCACAACTTATGGTGGTAGTTTTAGAGTTGTTGGATATACAATAAAGCTCTGTTTGTTTCGGCATAAAATGATTTCTGAAAAATGTTTCTCGATGTTTGGTACGACAGAAAATAATAATCAACGAAAAACATTTTCGGTTTGATTGAAAAAACTTCTTTAATTTTCGTAAAATAGTTTCCCTTTTAAAAACCGTAAACAATTTTTCGAGTTTGAGCTTCTCATTCTCAAATTACCAGACTACAGCCAAAATATCGCTAGACCCCACTAGACTACCGCCGGAACTAGATCGAGACCTTGTCGGAACCTAATCGGGACCTCACCGAGACCCTGCCAAGACCTCGTCATGACCTAACCAAGACCCTGTCGTAACTTTGGGGGGATCCTTTGGGACCTCGTCATGACCCCGACGAGGTCACTACAGGTCACAATAAGGTCCCAGCTGGGTCTCGACAAGATCTTGATGGTGTCCTAGCAGGATTCCAACAAGGTCTTGGCAAGGTTCCAACGAGTTCTTGGCAGGGTCCCAACGGGGTCAAGGTGGGGTCCCTACATGGTCTTATCCGGATTCTGACAGTAATTTAGCCGTGATCTGGTGATTTTATTAATATAATATATTAATATTTTTATGTGGAGAATAAAAATTAATTTTTATAGATTAATATGATTAATTAAAATTATAAAAAATATTTGTGATTTTTTGTACGCACCAAATTATATGACTTTTCTACTCTCCAAATTATTAAGTGTATGAATGAATAAAACACGAATTAAAGTGCATTTTGAATTAAATGTGATGAATAGAAATAAAATAATAGATATTGTGAACAATTTATAATTTTTGAGCAAAATAAAATAAAGTTTAAAATTAAAAGTACCATAGAGAGAGAGATGATGGCAAAATATTTACCAAATATCTTCTTTGGACTCGTGGATATTTTACGTACATGTCAGTGCAGTTTCCAACGCACTAAGGACAGTGTTGGTACGCGGAATGACTATTTCAAGGAATAGCCTTTATTAAGAGTGAAATGATTGTAATGGATTAGCCTTGAAATAACCATTCCGATAATCATAGGGAATGGTTATTTCCTCAATTGAAGGCATAGTTATTCCTCTAAAAATAAAGGAACGACTATTCCTTCAATTGAGGGAATAGCCATTCCCCTATGATTATCGGAATGGTTATTTCAAAGCTAATCCATTACAATCATTTCATTCTTAATAAAGGCTATTCCTTGGAATAGTTATTCCGCGTACCAAACATAACCTAAGTCTCTCCGCAATCCAAACATTCTTTTTCTGTTCTTCTTTTTTCCCTGATAGGTTTGTCTTTTATTCTACCTTTCTCGTATGTATCACGACTACCCTTTGAACGCTTCCTCTTAGAACTATGTAGTCATGACGGCCATCAAGATATGGAGAGGAGGAGATAATTGCCGCAGGACGCCCAAAAGAAGTGTTATTGAGAGAGAGATCATAGGCAAATGAAGGAACAAGGATGGCTATTACCACCATCATCATCATCAAAACAACTTCTTTCATAACCTTTTTAACCATAGCTCATTGATCTCCCTCCTTTAAATTCCTTTTGTTCTTTCAAAGTCTTGTATTAATTAAATAACAATTTATTGTATCTAAACCACAATTTACGTGGCCAATATTACTCATAGTTTCTTTTTTTCTTTTTCTTTTTTTTTAAAAAATTTTGCGTCTTTTGGTTTTGGTCGTCATGCGATTTATTTTTCAGTTGGTTGAGTAAGAGATAAGGTTACTGTAAAAACAGTTTCTGGTATGATGAACACTTGAAGTTGAATATGAAAGCTCCAAGGAATAATTTCAGCAACCTACTCAAACAAAGAATAAATCAAAGGCACTTGCCAGTGGTGATCGACGGAGAATAACTCTGATGCTTAAGTTAGTAAGACTTATAAATTTTTAACGTCTAGGATTCCTTTTTCTGAGCAAAGATGACTTACCTCTCATATTTCATTGTGCTATCCTTATATACACCTCCGGCTTCAGTTAGGATTCATTTCTTCTCGTTCTTTGTGATTTTCCGGAATCTTAGCATATGACTAGTGATTCTGTTGTTGCTTTCTTGATTCTAGGCTCCTTACTTTTGAGATTTCCAAAATATTTGAGATCCGGATTCTATCTCACCTAAGACTCTCGGTATTTTATTGAGAGTTACTTAATAGAATATTGACCTATTCAACTTCGGAATGGGCTTAAGCCAAGGGCCTTCCATAATTAAGCCCAACCCCAAAACTATTAAAGGCCCGTAACTAACAGGGAATATTTCCCAATAGTTACCACGAATGATTTTGAAAAAATAAAGTTTAATTTCCTCATTTTCAGTTTAAATTCTTGGGAATATTGGATATAGGAAGTGCTAACATATATTGTCCCTTCAATAAGAATAATATAAAAGAACATATTGAGCACCGTGAGTGAGTCGCAACCATGCTATAAAAACATGAAAGGACACCATATAACGGTCAAAGTTTAATAGGAAATATATATTTTATATTTTTTCATAAATACCAAAGCATTTATCGATCATGCCATAACATGGAGATAGATCAATAGTGACGTCAAATTGCTTTTAACTTTTTGAAAAAGGATATTTAAAAAATAGAGAAATGTAATTTTTTTTTATGGTTATTTTGACTAATAAATTTATTGAGATTATTGTGAATGCTCCTAAATGTTTTAACAAGCATAAGTTTTATAAAATAAAAAGTAATTAAAAATCTTTAAAAATGTGAATATGATTTAATTTGCATATTCCTAGAGCTTGAAAGTGGTTTTTTCTTTTTCTTTTTTCTGATCAATAACGGGGAAGGGAGAAACTTGAAAATGTTCTTGTTAAAAAAGAAATAAATCTTGAACAAATAATTAATTGCAAAGTTATGATTACGCGTTACTAAGCAACTTTTAAAGACGACATGCGCGATACAACAAATTGAAATCCCGCCATAACAGTTACCTAAGTGGCTTTATAGGATTTTGGGAAGGCCAAACGACGACGGTTAGGTGCTCTTGTTTTCCTAACAATTAGGGAGACTAATGATATTCAGGTGAACTAGTGAACTGTAAGGACTCGAACCATTGGATTCAATACTGGTTAGCCTTGTCCATTTCTGGGTCATCCATGGCGTTTTCTGCAACATTCTTCACATCATCACCCTCTCTCACTCTTCCCTGCAAGATCCGCCGACCCTTTTACTCTCAAACTGGTTATTGTCTTGCACCCCTAACAGTTAGGGCCTCAACCACTCTGGATTACTCCAAGGTCTCTGTGGGCGATAAGACTCCAAACCCATCAAAGGTGAGTCAAAGCTATGCCTTTTGCTCTTTGCTTGAATTGGGTTTTCTTTGATTGGTTTAAGAATTCTGAAATCGGACTTCTTTTTTAAAAATTTCTTTCTAATTTTCTAATTTTGAATATGTGATTGAAAGTTGTGGCTTTTATATTTGTATTTTAAGTTAAATTAGAAAAATCTTCTAATTTTTTTTTGTTGTTAACAATTGGATGCGTCCATATGTAAAGGAACAAGGAAGAAAGAAGAGGGTAATGAGCTAAAATAATGATAAAAAATTTGAACTTTGTTGTTACTTTTCTCACACTCTTATATGACGTGTCAAATAGTTGTGTATCAATGGTGATTGAATTGAAATTTTATCATTTTAGACCGATTTTGTTGGAAACCGTTGGAAATGAGATTGTTGCACTTCAATTTCGTGGATATAGAATGGTCTTTAGGGACGTAAAATGGTGAAAAAATTATGAATAAATTCCTTTTATGGAGCATTCCTAATTAGATCCTATAGGTGCTAACCAAATAGGCTCAAGATGTTAATATTCTATGAAACGAAAGATAACACATTTAAAATTGTATTTCACGTAAAGTAGAATAGTTCTGATTTCATGTGATTTTTGGATTTAGAGTACGTGCAATGAGGTGTAATGGGCAGCCTCATTGCATGGGATCCCAGTCCATTATCTAACAATACTGAACCAGGTTTTGCTGGACACTGAGTTGCCTGACAATAATTTATGGAAAAACTAGGACTTAATTAAAGGTGTTGCTTTGTTGGCCCTTCCAAATGTAGGAGTCCTAACATTTCGGTTTGTCTCACATATTATACTTGCTGTTTCAGACTAGTAGTTGGCAATGGAAATTTAAGGACAATTATATTAACATATACTATGAGGAACATGTGAAGGAGAGCCCTGATCCTCCTAAAAATATCCTTATGATGCCGACCATTTCTGATGTTAGTACTGTTGAAGAATGGAGATCAGTGGCCAAAGATATTGTTCAGCGAGTTGGTGAAGTCAATTGGCGTGCCACTATTGTTGATTGGCCTGGTCTGGGTTACTCTGATAGCCCAAAGATAGATTACAATGCCAATGTCTTGGAGGAATTCCTTGTTGACTTCATTAATGCTCGCAATGGCCCAATAAGTGACCCAGGTTGGTATTATGACTGTTTTTGAAGATAATAATATGAATTTCTGAATTTTTTTCTTCCTAAAGCATTTGTCACTTTCTGAAGAGCTTGGGCATCTTTTTTCAATAGATATTGAGTATTGCTGTAAAAGTTACAAAGATCACAATTTAAAGTTGGTTGTAGATTAAATTTGTCTATGAAAAGGATTAGGTTATAGCCAATCTTTTATACGTTTTGGGTGCCTCACCCACTTGGAATGCCACTAAAAGTTGGAGGATACAGTGGGGAACCAGAATAAGAGCATGATCCATGCTCTCTAGCTAGAAATCAAGCTCATGCCTTTTTCTTTTAGTAAGCATACTTCTAAATGGAAATGGCTCTGTATCTGTGGGGAGGGTCAGCTTTGGCTAGTCTATTAAAGTCAGGAAAGGATGCATTCCGTATGCGCAAAAGGTAAATGGTTAGTAGTCACCTTATCAAGAAATGTCATGACAGTGGGAGTGGTTTGGTTCATTAGATGAACACTTCAAGACCATATCATTCTCTAAACATCCTTCATAGCTTGCACACTCCAAGTGTGGCCATTGCCAGCACTAAGAGACTGATGGGATTTTAAATTGAAAATTGCAAAACTTTTTTATTATCGTTGTTTTTGCTATGATTATTAAAAACATATGCCAAACTGGCTGAATCCAAAGGAATGTAAAACCTGTTTTCATTTGCATCTCTGGGGTTCCAATCAAGTTTATCCATAAATGGTTGACCCACGAAATGTCAATTTTGCTTATCTTCCTTTGTCTGTCATATATCTTGTTAGCTAGTTCCTTGTGCTCTGGCTCCTGCATGTGTATATTTTGTTAATCTTATCAGAATTTTCCTTTTCTAAATATGGTCATGCTTCCTCCTCCCCCACCCCCAGGAAAAAGTTATTTTGGGGAAGAATGTTTTCCATATATGTGGTTTCATTTTGTTCTTCGTCTCCAGGATTTCCTTTTCTTTTTGAACGTTTCCAGCAAATTATTTATCTAATCATTTGGAATTTCTTTCACCAATAACTTTCTATTTTCAAACTAGAGAACAACTTGGTGGTCGTTGGAGGAGGGCATGCAGCAACAGTTACAGTTCGTGCTGCAAAAAAGGGTTTGGTGAAACCTATGGCCATAGCTGCTGTTGCACCCACTTGGGCTGGCCCCCTTCCTATTGTGTTTGGTCGAGATTCCAGCATGGAAACAAGGTATCCTGAACCTCAATACCTCCAGTATGAGAGGAAGTGTTAGCTTGTTTAAAACTGCTATTTTAGGTATGCATTCTAACACTACAAACACAAAGCAAAATGAAGAACTACATCTTTTGTAGGAAATTCAATTTTTCTAAGTTGCTTGTATAACTGGCTGTTATAAACTGAGATAGCTAGATCTTCCTCTTAGTCACAGTTTGAATAGTAAAGGATTTGGTACTACACTGCTGGGCTAAGTTTCTCCATTTGTTTGAATTATCACTTGCTGATAGGAGTGCAATTAGTGTTCTGAATATTATCTACCGAGCATTGTTGGTTCCTTAGAATTTGCATTGCATTCTAAAATCAGAACCACATTTGTAGGAACCAGATTTATTTTGTTAATCAAAACGTGGTTTACTTGGTTGCTTTTATCCTTTTTATTTTCTTTCTTTTCTTTTTTTAACATAATTTCTTATTGATTTACCAGGTATGGATTGCTCAGGGGCACCTTAAGGACCCCTGCTGTGGGATGGATGATGTATAACATGCTTGTCAGCAACGAAAAGGCAATTGAATCCCAGTACAAATCCCATGTCTATGCCAATTCTGACAATGTTACTCCAGGCTTTGTAGAAAGCAGATATGCACTAACAAAACGGAAGGGTGCCCGTTATTTGCCTGCTGCTTTCTTAACTGGTCTACTTGACCCTGTCCAATCTCGGGAGGAGTTTCTTGAACTCTTTGCATGGTTGGAGGGAAAGATACCTGCGCTTGTTGTGTCAACCGAAGGATCTCCAAAGAGGTCAAAAGCAGAGATGGAAGCTCTAAGGGGAGCCAAAGGGGTGAGCAAGTTTGTTGAGGTCCCAGGTGCTCTTCTTCCACAAGAAGAGTATCCCACCAAGGTTGCTGAGGAACTTTACCAGTTTTTGCGAGAGAATTTTGAATCCCGGGTTTAAAACTTTATTGTTTATGGATTTGTTGTGCCCTTATACTGTTGATTCCCCACCTCCCCTGGCCTCCCTTAAAAAATTATGTTCACTAAGATGTTCACTAAGAAAAGCTTCTACAAGAATATGCACATTCACAAATGCTGTTTTATACTTGATCTTTAAACTCTGCTTCTGTATTTGTTCTCATAGAAAGTGATTTATATTTTGAGATCTCTATATACAAGAATGATTTATGTTGTTTTCTTCTTTTGTCCCCATAGCCTGCATTAACCCAATGCTTAAGCAGCTAGTCGGATTCCATTGCTTTAGCTGCCAGAGGAAATTGTACGGAGTCTTTCCCGGGGACTCGTATTAATTTGCAAATACCAATGGGCCACTTGGTCACAAAATGCCCAGAGTGCCAAGGTTGTAAAGCTGGTTATTTGAAGTACTACAACTTTTACTATAACTTTTTTACAAACTGATTATGTGAGTCATAATCAAATTTAATGGTTGATGTGGTACGTCTCATGTGGACATATAATTACGTGACGTTTAGCCACAATTAAATTTAATTGTTTAGTAGTTGAGGTGATAAGTACTCTACATAGATTGTCACGTTAATTTGTAAAGAATTTATAGTAAAAGTTAGAGTATCTCTAGTAGCACTTATGAAACAAAGATCTCTGGTTAAGAGTTCCCTCTCCACCTTTCCTTCTCTTGGGGTTACTAGCTTGAAAAAAAANCTCTGCTTCTGTATGTGTTCTCATAGAAAGTGATTTATATGTTGAGATCTCTATATACAAGAATGATTTATTTTGTTTTCTTCTTTTGTCCCCATAGCCTGCATTAACCCAATGCTTAAGCAGCTAGTCGGATTCCATTGCTTTAGCTGCCAGAGGAAATTGTACGGAGTCTTTCCCGGGGACTCGTATTAATTTGCAAATACCAATGGGCCACCTGGTTATTTGAAGTACTACAGCTTTTACTATAATTTTTTTACAAACTGATTATGTGAGTCATAATCAAATTTAATGGTTGATGTGGTACGTCTCATGTGGACATATAATTACATGGTAGTTACGTGACGTTTAGCCACAATTAAATTTAATTGTTTAGTAGTTTAGGTAATAAGTACTACATAGATTGTCGCGTTAATTTGTAAAGAATTTATAATAAAAGTTATAGTATCTCTAATAGCACTTATAAAACAAAGATCTCTGGTTAAGAGTTTCCTCTCCACCTTTCCTTCCCTTGGGGTTACTAGCTTAGAAAAAAAAANGGGGGGGGAAAAACCCTGAAACAAAATTTCCTGACCAGATGTTTAACACAAGTAAATCGGTAAAACTTTATTTAATAGCATGAAATGTCATATTACCAACTTGTGTGAATATGATGCTGTCATATTATGTTTAATTATTATCAGCTTAAGCACATAGGATAAGAATACACCAAGTGCGTTCGGAAGTGCGATTTTCGGACCGAAAGTTCAATTTTAAACCAAGTTATAATTCCAAACGGGGACAACTAATTAACATGAATGAAAGCCAGTTGTTCAACCACTAACCAAATGTTTTAAGTGTTAAGACTTTATCTAAATAACATACAGAAACATGGGAAAAATGATGAACATTATAGAGTCGTGTCTTGAGTTTAGAATGACACTGCACGGACTGATCCACATCAATCGGGCATTTATTTTAAACTCTTGACTTTGGGCAACTTCTAATTTAGTAGTACAAAGTGGGTGTAAACTTGTAAGTCTCAACTACTGCTAATTTTGTGAAACTTCAACTCTCAACTAGTGAATTGATTTCTTTTCTGCAAGTATCAAAATAAAGTAAGATATGACAATGCATACTTTTAGTGAGCCAATAGAAGTAGCATCGTCTTGTCCACGTCTAGCAAGAATTTGAGTTATTTAACTTGGGATTTTGATCCCTACAATAATTATAGTGGGGCTGTGAGAGGGCCTCTTGCTTGAGCAATTTGCACCGACGAGCGGAAGCCCTGTTTGGGTAGGAGCCCCTCTCACAACTCTCTTATTAATAATAGGATTAATAGAGTATTAAAAAGGAAAAAATTAAATGGAGCCTCTAAATTTTTATGTGATTTCAATTTAATTCTTAGCTATTCAACTTTAACAATTAGGTCCTTTTAAGTTTTTTTCTGATTTTAAATAGGTCACTCCATCAACTTATTGTCCGTTAAATAAACAGCATACCACGTGAAATAAATAAATTAATATCATATAACTCTTGTTTGACATATCATATGTAATTATACGTGCTACGTATCCCAACTGAGTAATACTTGTACATCTATTCTATATTCTTTTTAGAGTCCTTCTTACATACATAGACTAGCTTTCTTATTTTTTGGGAGAGTAAGTGGGACCCAACTTTTATTAAAAAAATGAAAAGTCTAATTTATGTGTGTAAGAAGGACTTTGAAAAAGATATAGAGTAGATGCACAAGCAATACTCATCACAATTACTTATGCCCTAACTTAAAAATAAAAACAAATTCTTTATTTAGGGTATATTTGTAATTTAATATAAATGTGTCACGTGTTAAAGTATTGATTAAATAATTAAATTTATCTCTTTCTATTAGCTTAAACTTTTGATACAACATTTCAAAAAAACTTTTGATACAAGTGATAATTTAACATAGTTTCAGAGCAAAGGTCTTGAATTTAAATCATGTCTCTGTTATTTACCTCTTATTTCACTTAAATATTTTATGTGTTAGACCTGACTCTTATTAAAATAGAATATAGAAAGTGTTAAAATATTAATTAAATAATATATTCTCTAAAAAATAAATGTTAATTAAATAAATTAGGTTATAAAGATTTCTTACGACTTCACTTGAATGAAAACTTTGTCGCATTCAAAATCGAGACCGATGGATCTCAATTGTCTCCCAAAAATATCTTGGAGAGATCAGTGATGCTTAAAAGGCCGCATGGTCGTTTTAGTCCAAGCAAGGACGATCCATAACTCCTACATAAATGTTGGTATTGTTACCATAAAGCGATTTAGACCCATAACTAAAATAGAATTGAATGAGGAGCGGGAAATATCCACTTTTGACCTTTCTTCAGTTTTCGGTTGTTATACAGATCGAAGAGAAAAAAAAAAAAAAAAAATTAGAATGACTCGCAAAAGAAAAAAAAAAAAGTGACTTTGTAGGATGAATCTAGATTCGTTTTCCTCGGAAGTATACAAAATAAACTCGATTTCCCCTGTTTTAGTACAGATTTTTCTATCAAATTTACTATCTAAAGATCTTTTGAAGTCTGTGTGCAAAGGTCACTGTTTCTTATTGCCCTGCATGTGCCTTTCTAGACAGAAGGGTAGACTAATGATGGGCATTGGGCAGCACCATAATTTAAACCACTAAACTTTCTAAATGTATAATTCACTTTTTAGTGGACGCTTTTTACGTAGCAATAAAAATTTTCTTGGATTTAAAATTTAATGGTAATTTATTTAAAATTTAATAGTAATTTTTATTATCATGTTAGGAGGTGTGCACTTAAAAGTGTGTATTTTTTCAAAATAAAAGCATTAACAAACAAACAAAAAAATGTGAGGGAGAGAAACACCAATGGAGTCAAACAATAGGAAGCTAATATACATATTATGACACCACTTCTAGCCCAAAAGCCTAACATAATGGGTTTGGATTTACTTAGGTATATTAACTATTATTTTTCTTTGTACTTTACTAATGTACGACACAAACCTTACAATTCACAACAAATCTCCTCTTAACTTATTAGTCTCTTCTACATTAACCCAACTCCCGATCGTATGTGAGTCTTTTACATAAGAGTGTCATGCATACTCCAAGAGCGGAGCCTAAACTCTTTTTAAAGTCAAATCAAACGCATGAAACCAACACACTCGTATTAGCAATGGAAGGCAACCAAGGCTCTAATACTAATTGTTAAGGAGAGAAGCACCAAGAAAGTCAACCAAGAGTCAAACAAGTTAATATACATATTAAGACACTACTTTAACCCAAAAGCATAAGCTCACGAGTTTGGTTCCACTTAGGTATAATTAAATACTCATTCTTTTCTTTTTCTTTTTTCTTTTTAACATTTTCTCAATGTGGGACACAACACTTACAAGTGCACTCACAACAAATCTCCCACTCACTTATAAGTCTCTTTCACATTGACCTAACTTCCCTCACATGTGAATCCTTTACAAATTCAAGAGTGTCACACGTAGTCCAAGAGCCACCACATTCTTTTGCCGAGTCAAACCAAATGGGTCAACAACAAAAGCTAACCATAGGCTCTGATATCAATTGTTAAGGAGGGAAATACCAAGGGAATTCAACCAAGAGTACATCAATATACATATTTGGACACCATTTTTAGCTCAAAATCCTAAGCTAATGGACTTGAATCCACTTAGATATATTAACTACAATTTTTCTTTATACTTTCTTAATGTGGGACATAACACTAACAAGTACCCTCACAACCCTCACAACAAAACATACAAAACTACTTTTACCTTTAAGTCACATCATGACACTTTTTCTAACAAAAAAAATACCTTTTAAAAAGCATTAACAAACGTAACAAATGAATGAGGTTTGAATGCTACCCATTTTAACTTGGTTAGGCTCTAGAGTTGCTATAAGAGCATTCCCTATAGCTTAGCCATTTCCCTCTTTTTTTTTTTTTTTTTTTAGCTAAAATGACTAATGGAAATGTGTGACATTGTTCATGAACGCATAGTTATTATATTGTTTTTCTCATTTCTCTCGTTCATGAACCCACTTCCTAAATCCAAAACTCGAAGCAACTAATTCAAAAGCAACAAACCGTCAGCCATTGGCACGGGTTTGTGATCAACCATTTTAATCCGTTTTTTTTTTCTTTTTAATTTTTTAAATAATAAGTTATTTCTTACCTTTGCAAAAAGTTAAGCTCATGTTTTACCAAAATATTTTTATCATAAGGTGTGAATTTTTTTTATAAAATGAATGTTTTATTTTAAATTTTATTATTTTTTTTAATATATTTAAGAAAAGTTGAAAATTCAAACAGAAAACAAAAGCATACAGTATTAAACTACAAAATCTCTAGTGGATAGGTACGGCGGAAGTAGGAACATAGGGAGGGAGTGGGCTTACATTTTCAATAAATTTGAAATAGGGGAACTAACATAAGTTTTAATATTTGAACAAATTAGCAACATTATCGTTATTCTAATTAATAACTATTAACTCAAATAATGCATGATTTTTTTTTTTAATGAGAATAAGGTGAAAGGTGTGGTCGTGACTTAAAGATTTCTTAGATTTTATGTGTATCCTTGTAAAAATGTATTAAAAAAACTATATAATAAGAAGAAGTTAAGGATGTTCAAATATATGGTTAAATGGTTTAGATGAAAAGATTTATCTAAAGAGAAACCTATGCATTCAACTTCTTACGCACAAAGATATTTTGACAAAGAATACAAAACAAATCATCCCAAGAATGAGTTTTGATTTATGAAAAAAGAAAACTATACAACATCATTCATACATTTACTTTTTTAACATTAGTAAAACTCTGATTAACCAATTTATGGCACCTTCCAAAAATCTGTTCAATACCACTTCTATCTTTATCCACTTTTTTTTTTTTTGGTAATAAAATTTATCCACTTTCTTAACAACAACAGCGAAATTAGGATAATCCTGAAATGATAACCAATTTATGTCTAATTGAGATAGTGAATTACAGTTCGCACAACAAAGCCTTTTTTTTTTAAAAAATAATAATAATAAATTAAATTAAATGTCATATGTGTTAGTGCATGTTGATGCATATTTTTGCATGGGCACATGCAAAACAAAGAGAAAGACCACTAGAATGATATCGGCATGGGGGATTGGTGAGGCAGCCTCTCATAGGAGTGTTAATTTTTGAAACAATCCGCAAACTCGACACGAAGATAGCAAGTTTAGGTTTATGGTAATCAGGTTTGAGTCATAAACGAGTTACCCATTTAGTAATCAGGTCAGACTGGTTAACCCACAAGTGACCCATATGACCCATTAATTTAATTTAATTTTTTATTTTATTTTTATTTTATTTAAGTTAAACATAAAAGTAAAAACTAAAAACCTAAACCTAAACTTAAAATTGTACCGCAGCCACTCAGTCTTTCTCGATTTCAGGCTTTCAGCTCTCTCTTAGTCTTTCTCGATCTCCCTCTTTCTCTCTCGCGCGGTCTCTCCGTCGATCGTCCTTGGCAGAGAAGACGAAATTTTCGCCACAAGCGTCAAATCAATAGCTAGAAGTTGAAGGCAGTGAGGTTCGAGAATCTCTCGAATCTTCTGAGAATGGCGGACTCGCCGGAGGCCGAGAGCGACGCGGAGATGAAGCAAAAGGAGTAGGCGCTGGAGGAGCTGAAGCACGTGGCGAGGGGGATCCAAGCCAAGGACTTGGTGACGAGAAAGGAAGCTGCGTGAGTTTTTCAGTTTCGGCTTTGAATTGGAATTTGATTTTTTTTTTCTATCACTTTCTTTTCTCAGTTTGGTTTGTTTCTTTCATATTAAATACATTTTTTTTTCTTTAAATTTATTTTTTCTGTCATTTTCTCACTCTAATAGCATGTTATTTCGGTCTCTATAGGCAATTTTGTAATGCACAATTCAGGTCGGGTCGGGTTGAATAACTAATTGTGTCATATGTGTTAGATCGTGTCGTGTTAACCCTTAACGGGTTGGTGGGTTAAGCGGGTCGACCCAAACCCAACACGCTAACCCATTTTGCCAGCCCTAGCTTCCCATAAGTAAGTCAGATCATATTTTCTAAATAAGCATCAGTTTTTTAAAAAATTTCATTTTCTTTCTTAAATGTAGGTAAGTCAGAGCACTAAGCATCAGCTTTTTTAAATTTCATTTTCTTTCTTAAATGTAGGTAAAATTCCTTAAAAAAAAAAACTTGAAATAAACTCTTTTAGTGTTTCTTAAACTAAGGGAACACCAAAGAAACCAAAAGTGGTACAACTTTTGCTTCTCCTTAGAGCATTCTCATTTGGCTTTATATATTTACTTCCTATTTTGAGGATAAAATCACTTTTCTCTACTTTAACTATCTATTTTTTCTAATCACCTACATCCGGCTCCCCAAATTAAAAATATATTTTTCATTTTTTTATTTAAATATAATATTTTAAGAAAATGGGAAGAGAAAGAAAATTAGAAAAAACAAAAAGTTAGAGAGATAAATTAATATTTTATTAGTTTAAAGATAAGTGTGAAATGGCTCCCTACTAGTAAGAAGTCATTTCATGCTCCCCACTTTTTTCTTCAAAATGAGGAGCTGGATAGTGAGGAGCTGAATGGAAGTAATAAAATGATATAAAATGAATTTTGGCCTACTTTAAAGAGACGGATGAGAATACTCTAAATATTATTTTAATATAAAAAAATTTTATTTTTCCTCTTTATTTCTTATAGCATTTATTTGAAAGTGAAATAATATTTCAAATAATTTTTTCTTTTATCTCTCTTTTTCCTTGTATTCAATTTAAAGAATATTTAAATGGTACACAGAAATAATAAGAAAAACTATTTTAAAATTTATTTGAATAGAAAACAAAAAATAATTTTATTCCTTATATTTAAATAAAACCTGAAAAAAAAAAAAGCCTGTAGCTAGTAGTACTCTTAAAGAAATAGAGCCTCGATAGAGTTTTTGGGCTGTTTAATATTATACATGCTCTTGAGTTTTGTGGCCCTTTTTATGCAAAATTTGTTGGAGGTGATTCTAGACAGTGCTTCTTGATTTTTTTTGTCATGTAATAGGCACGTAACTGTCTAGTACTAGCTGTCTAATAGACAAGTAGGTCTAGACTATTATAGCTATTTAATTTTTTTTAATTGCGTGAGCCTTTAGTTATTTATTTGTGTCCTTGTAAACGTAACCTTTTTTTTTGTTTTTTTCTAATTGGCAAAGGGTTTCACACCCCTCTTAAAAAAAAAAAAATAATTTCAAAATATTTTAATTTTTTATATTTCATCAATCATTTTGTATATTATATCAAACACTTTTTTATTACTATTTAAATTAAAAAAACTCACTAAAAAATAAAAAATTTCACTTTTTTTACAAAAAAATTACAATATTCTTTCTACTTTATATCACATCAACTACTTATTATCATTTAAAACTTAAAAACCTTTAACCAAACAAAGAATTACTTTGACAATCAAAAATATCAACTATTTTTTATTGTTATTTAAAACTCAAAAACCCGTAATCAAATAAAGGTTAATTTGACAAAAAAAAAGAAGAAATATGTGTCACATGAAAATAATTTTTTAAATAAAAAACGAAAACATCCTTAAAAAAAAGTACTGACAAACGAAACCTAATTGGATCAATAATAGAGATAGGTTAGATAGCACACCCAGAAGAAAGTCGTTTGGAAGATAGGCCACCGTCGCAAGTCTCAAGTGAACAGGATGACAGAGGTTTGATTTGTAGCCCAAGATAAAAGTGTACCTTAAAACCTGTCCTTTCATAGGGTCAACACGTAGCACTTCTTTAGATCAAAGCACATTGAATAATCTGTCGGGAGTGGGGAACCCCACGTAGGCCACGAGTCCCAATTTCACATGGCTTTAGGTGTTAACATCCAACAATCTCCTCCTCATAACTCTCTTTGATCTCAATGTGACAACGTCCAATTGAATTTCTTCTAGGATCCTCTTGTATCAACCCCAAAGACAATTGGGTTGTGTGGCGGGCTCCATTTTCCACCTAACATGCCGAATCATACTTAATTACCCTTTGTTATGTCAATTTGACAAACAAAAATTATTAAATTAAAATTAAAATTAGAACAATTTCCTTTTTTTTTTTTTTTTAAAGCTCAATCCATTATTTGTTTGTTACTAATAACATGCAAATCGCTGTTAGCGTGTAGACAAGGATATTGCCAACAAATTTACATGTCGGCTCGATCGGGCAATTATTATCATATGAATTTTTATAAAAGGCTCGTAGTAACAGCATTTTTGGTTTGGTGCTAACCATACACGTGTCCTTCACTTGCCACACAAGTATGGATGGATCATCACATGGAGGATGGGCTCATGAGATGCCCATGTGGACTCACGATAGCTTCAAAAATTGAAAGGGGTTATATTAATTATTACAAGATCAACCGTTCAAATATTATATGCATAGACGTGGCAGTGGCACCTGCGCGCCACTTGGATATATGCAGTTTCTCAAGTCGAATAGACTGTTCCATCTTGTCCATCAATCTGTGATGAATCGAACTACATTATAATATTTCATACAAGGACACCGAATAGGGTTATGTTATAAAAAAATAAAAATAAAAAAAAGGACGTGACGTAATTAATTAATTAGATTTTGAGTGATAAGATGGTTACTTAAGAGGTTACACTAACCAGCTTTGCTGACTTTTGTTGTATTAATTAGCTAGATAATAATTTGCATATGTATACTTGCTTCCCTTTCACTCTAATGCAAAAGATGTGAAGAGTCACATAATCATTATCAGAATTTTGTTTTATTGTGTCTAATTATAGATATATATCTATATATTGTCGCATAATTTCAAATAATGTGATACTAAGTAATTAATTGAAATGATTCCTTTAAAGAGAAGCTTGATGTCAAGGGAATAAAGCCTAGATTGTGAAGATATGTAGTCATAGAACTGCATATCTTTATTAATTTGAGTCGTGTTGAAATATGTATATAAAATTATATAAACTAATTTTAATTTGACTCATTTAATTAAACGTATTAAACTGTTTAATCATAACTCGTAAATTTTATGTAATTTCATATTAAGTCGTAAAAAAAAGTGTTAGCCGACTTATGTACGAACATTACCTAAATACATCATCCATGACATGCACTCTAGACTACAATATAATCACACCGCTACCACTCGCATACCCTTTCACAAAGCGGCACCGCAAATATGGATCACTAGCTACCACCAATGGCTACGCTAACATGACGCCAAATGCCAACATTCCTTTGGTTGCAGCCTTACGTACGATCATGTCATTTGGGGGGGAGGGCGCGAATAATTCTAGTCCTCACCCATAACATAATCTCATAATAAAAATTATATTAGTTAGGCCTTGCAACTGAAAACTACCCTAACTTGGTAGGAACCCCTGCTAGTTTGATTGATGCGATTATATTATGTCCAATTAACCCCGTTGGTATAGCCAAAGGAGAGAGTTTTGAACCCCAAACAGCAGCCCTAGTAGAATTTAGCTGCTGTGACTCCACTATGTCGGCCTGAGTAATGTAATAAATTACACTTTTATTTCATCTCTATTTTAAAGGATTATTGTTAGGTACGAGCACACTAATTAATTCAATGAAATAAGAATGAGATAAGGTGCAATATATATTATTTTTTGTTCGGGTATATATATATATATATAGTCCAATAAGGAGTTTGTTTTTTTTTTTCGTTTTTTTTTTTTTTTCATAATCCTTGTCCTGCATCAGGTAATTAAGGAATTGGATAAGAGAGCACCACATATTGGCGGAGTTCACCAAGATTAAAGCTATCAACAAAGGGAAATACACTGGTGGAATAGAATTTAGAGACCATTTGAAATTATCTATAATAGTTTGATCTTTCCATGATATGGCAGGATATGGGTCTGATGAAACCCATATCCTGGAACTCTTGAATTAATTTATCTGTATAGGGTGATTGCATATTTGAATACGTCTTCTAGATTGCAATGTGAAATGCAACAAGTATTGAACGCGCGGCAATGTCTAGAATTTATTAGATGATGATCACGGAAACAAACTCGATCGAGAAACGAAAATCTCCAACTAGTCTACCGCTTTGCTGCTACCATCTGAACAGGAAATTGCAACAAAATGCCAAAAATACACAACTTGATTTGTTTTCTTGTGTCATTAGCACTAATGGACGTGGGCTCGCTGCGTGACGCATGGCGATTTGGATTTTGGTTTGGTCCACATTGGCTTGCCCGGCCAATAAATACACTTGGACTTTAGAGTAAGAAATAGTCAGATAGTGTTTATGAGAAAGTTATCAACAACTCAATCTCTATCTTCGTCTTCTTCCTTGGACGAGTCCATCAGCATCAGCAATTTAAATACGACAAATGGATTCTAACAATACATGATAGTTAATTAGCGTCATACGATCATTTCTGCATACCATCGATGGCTTCCAGAACTTAAAAACACTTTTGACTTTCTCTTTCTCACTAGCTATCTACTAAGGCAGTATTCAAGCCTAGCTACTACTTGTCCTTTGTTTTATATATGTTTGTCCTTGTATGAAACATGCATGATGTAGAAAACCTATTTATTTTTCTTCTTTTTTTCAATTTTGATGGGAAAAACAGCATGGTATATTTTTATTTGTTTATTTATTTATAAATTAAATTGTAAATTTAATCATTTAATTAATGTTTTATAACACTATCTCATGTGTGGACTTAAATTGTCCATCAATGAGTGAGACTCATTTAATATTTTAATACTTCTCTCTCTCCTTCACGTGTAGATTCAAACTCTCTTTTAATTAGTGAGGCTTAACATGTGAAATATTCAATTAAAAATTAGAGGTAAGCACAAAAACAAAGTTTGAACTCAAGACCAAATTTGCACCAATACCAAATATTCCAAAAACTTAAACAAACAGAAAATTATGAATTTAATTATTTAATTAATATTTTAATAATAATAACTAGACACGTTTAATTCATCACTCTCCCTCCAAAACTCTATTATATATATATATATCATTATGATTGATTACTATTTCCCAAGCAAATTGAATACCACATTCCCCGATGCTTTCATCGTCTTGTTTTAACCTTTTTTAGTCTTTTTTAAAAATAAAAATAAAAAAAACCTTTTTCTTATACTGATACAAATCTTGATCAGTAGAACTCATTCTTGAAAGCCGACTTACAAAGGGAGGGTGTCCAAGAACTTACATACACATAGTTAAGTTATGTAGGACACTTAGGATATTAACATACTATCACGTTCCGCAACTCTGATCTATGACAGCTTACTCTATCGACACTAACCAAATTATAGCTCTTTCTATTTTGCATGCTTCACTCTTTTATCATTATTCAATGATTCAATACTATACTCATACATAGTAACAAGACATTTTAATTTAACCTATGAGTCGTTCATTCCATGCCTTTACCACAAAGCCGCAACCTATTCAATTTCATACTCAACGAATTGCGTCTAATCTCATACTCAACGTGATAGTTGACTTTGATATCAAATGATACAGACATTGAATATAACTTACAATTGAAAACTGACTTGCAAGGGAAAGGTGTCTAAGAGTTTATATACATATGGTTAAGATTATACTTGAGTCATGTATGATATTTAAGATCGTAACATATACACAATTTGGAATATTTGGTGAGCTCCCAACTCGTTTTATGCTAGCAACTTTGATCTGTTGCATGGCCTCCTCCTGGTCAATTGGTTTGGCTCAAGTTTAACCAAAGAGTGATCGAGAGTTGGTCGATTATTAGTTGACCACATAGGTTGGGCCGCTCGATATAAATTAAACCTTAAGAGTAAAAGTTTAAATGAAATATTTTTAATTTTAATATAATAACATAACAACATTTTTGTATTAAATATAAAATATCAAAAAGTTTTATGTGAAAATTACTCCTTTTGTCTTTTGAAATGTTAAATTATTAATCAAATGTTTATATTAAGTTTTATAAATATATCATTTTTAATAAATAATATTATTTCATTTAATTTTTCTAGTGACATATAGAATTTTATCAATTTAAATTCAAAAAAAAAAAAAAAAAAAAAAAAAATTGAAGGTACAAGTACAGCACTAGCTAGGTACATCTAGAGTATAACTTTCATGAATAAAGATAAAGTATGAGAGAGGTAGAATGAGATGAGAAATTGATAGAATATGCATAATAAAATACGGCAATAATAAGGAGGAAAAAAATAGCAATATTAATAAAGGAGGAAAAAAATTATAAAATGAATCATTATGTGAGTTAATGCATAATTACCTAAGGCACCCTTAGAAATAAAGGCCTATAAAAAAAATGACATTTTTAATTAATGATATTGCTACATGTAAATAATTAATTGCTTTATATATTTAAAAGAAAAAAAAAGAAGAAGAAGAAGAAGATATCAATTTTAATTATAAGGGATTTTCAATGAAAAATAATAATAATAATAAATAAATAAATTATAGGGATTTCATTTCTTTATGAGCATCACTTTACCTACCTAATGTGACATAAATGTAGAAAGCAATTTTCATAAAGTCTATCTCTCTTTTTAAAAAAAGAGCCCAAACATTAGGGTTTGGGGATGTTTGGGTGTCTCACTCACTTCAATTTTTTTTTTTTTTTTTTTTTTTTGGGAAAATTTCATATAGCTCCATGAACTTCTAGCCCTTTTGACATGCATCTCATAATCTTTAAAAACTCTCCACTTTGATACCATAAACTTTTAATACATATCACTTAACCCCCTTTCGTCAAGATTCACCGTTAAAATTCTCATAATACTTCTATACTTTTTTAAAAAGAAAATTAATATATTATATATACTATATATATACTATATATATAATCAAAGATTTAGGCATGGGTATTTCTAAAAATTTCGTTAATCTTAACCAAACACCTAAATTTTTGCAATTTTTTCATTTTTTTTAAAAAAAATTAAGGGTATTTTGGAAATTTGACACTCCTTCGTTAGGATTTAACGGAAAAATCTTAACGGATGGGGTAATGGTAGAAGATTAGAAGTTTATGGTTATCAAAGTAAATTTTAAAGATTATGGGGCATGTCAAAAGGTTAAAGTTTAGGGGGTTATCTGAAGTTTCCTTCTTTTTTTTTTTACTCGATCAACTCAATTTTTTTTTCAAAATCAACATTTTTTCTCAACTCAATTTTTCTCAACCCAACTCAACTAAAAAATAATATAAAAAATAAAAGAAAAGAAAAACAACTAAAAATTGGTAAACCTAGGTCGGACCACCCCCGAGCAGTTTTTAGGGGTGGCTCGGCCACGCCCAATTAGTTTCAGGGGTGGTTTTCGAACCACCCCATTTTTTTTCATTTTTTTTTTTAGAATTTAAATATAACTTTTTACTCTTTTTTATTTTTATTTTTTTCAAATATATTCACATTCCCAAACATCTTTTCTAAATCATCCACACATATTCCATTTTTTTTCTCCTCAGTATTCTCAATTTTAAAAAGTCAACAAAAGAATAAAATTGAATTAAAAAAACAATGGAGCACCCAAACGAGCACTAATTGCCTGCCCATTTAGAGGCATGCGACTAGGAAGATGGATTCAAGTTTCACTAGTTTTTTTTTACAAAAAAAAAAAAATTAGTTCCGCAACCACTTCATATATGAGAATAAGCTTGAACAGTACGTTCAACAATTACATGACGTTTAGCAAGTACAATTTCATGAACACCTAAAGGGGCATCCTCTATATGAATCACTTTGTCATCTACAAAAAGAGCTAGTTTAATTTGCTAGTATATGAGCAACAATGTACGTGGGACACATCTCATTGTTCAAGAGAGTTTAAAACAAGTTGGGCATCAATCGTGATCTAGCCAAAACGGAATCAATTTTTGCCATTATTTTTTAAAGCCATTACCACTTGTAGAGCATCCCCTTCTAAAACTACCTTATGCCAACCCATTTCTTTAGCAAAAAAAGCAGCCCTTAAAGCAATAAAAGGTTATGCCACAACCGGATCAAGAATATTTTGCTTTGAAGACTACAGAGTAGCCAACACTTTACCCATAGGATCCCGAATGATCACCTCTATACCCATCTTCCTAATATGAGTATCTATTGCAACATCTCAATTAACTTTTATAAAATTTCAAAAAAGAGTCTGCCAGCACTGAATCACCATTGGAATATTCCTACTAACTCGAATGGTCTGATCTACGCTTCTTTGTACTCTTGAAGAGAATCCATTGCCGTCCGAACAAGCTGAGTGGGATGACCAAATTCTCCACCGTGAATCAAAGAATTTCTTCTAAACCAAAGGTTACGAGCTACAACAACCATTATCTCAAGATCCTCCATAGTCACGATGTTAAGAACAGTGTCTACAATAAATATGAACTCATAGTGGAACACACTATACTTTTGAAGTTTCAGACTACATACACGCCAAGCATCATCTTTAGAAGCTGAGCAATTTCATAAGATATGAGCAGTTGTTTGCTCCTCCAACCCAAACATAGGACATAAAGGATCATGCACAATTTTCTTTTTAAATAAATTACCTTTGGTTGGCAATACATTGTAACAAGCTCTCCACATACATTCCAAGCATCTCTAGGTTTTACTCTTAATTAGATTAAGGGACCAACTCCCCTTCAATTTTCTCTAATTTTTAACCAAATATAAGACAAATATTAAAAAAAAAGGGTCTAAATTTAAATAGAGTGGTGATTGATGAGGCAAGATTTTGGTCTTTAGATCCATTTTTTGACATATGTCTTAGATCCAACTATGAAGAGAAATGCGATACATCACACTTTTCTCTTATTTGTTGATACGACACTACCAATCAACCATTATTGAAGAAAAAAAAAAAGGTTCAATGACTGATTGAGAGTACCACATCAGAAAAGAAAAATAAGAATGTATTGTATAACATTAGTCAACTAAGAATATGAAGAATTGAAAATTTTAAATGAGAGAAAAACGGATTTTATATTATGCTTAGAATAATGCTACATACTACAACAATATTTCTTTGGGCTGACGTACGTGGTAATGTTCATCAATCCATTTTTTTTTTAAATATATATATATATATATATTGTAAAAATTAATGGGCATTGTGATATCAACCTAATCTTATGTTTATAATATGAAATGGGTACCCTTCATTGTACCTTGATGTTACTTCGATAGCTAAAGGAAGCTTTCTTTCAAAAATTAAAAAGAAAGAGAAAAGAAAAAGCATAACTCTCATATTCTGTAATTTTCATTATTCAATGATGGGCCCGAGCCCAAACCCCTAGTCTTATAAATTCAAAGCTCTCTCTCTCTCTCTCTCTCTCTCTCTCTCTCTCTCTAGAACTCTCTTCCTCGTATATATCACACGTTGTAGATCGTCCAATTGCATCACACATGACATCCAACCTACTTTTAAGAGGTTAAAAAATTAAAAAGCATATTGACTTCTCGATAAATGCTTGTACTTCCTATATATCTTCTAGAACTCGAAATGTTATCAACTGTTGTTAGCTAGCCCTTTTCTCTATTATGTAATAATTAAGAAACAATAAGCTTTGTATGATTGATTTTTTTATTCTTATAGGTTTTGGATGATATTAGTAATGTGAGTAATGTCAACGATTATGAGTTCAAATCTAACATTAAAAACTCTACATGCTTGACAAAACATGTGGAGAGAGAGATTTTGGATGAATAAGAATTCATCCATGATGAAGAAGGATGTTTGATGGTGTTGTTCATTCTAATTACATGGTTGTTGCTGTAGTTATTTTTTATCATGATGAATCTCTCTTACGGGCGGTTGCAAGGAAGCTTCCACTTCTTGATATTAATGCAGGATAAGCTAGAGCTGCTTTGTTAGCTGTTGAAGTAGCTAAGTTTTATTGCCCTTCTTCTAATATCATTCTAGAAAGGGATTCTTTAGTCACACAATTATGACTTTGAACAATCCTTATTATTGTGTTGAATGGTCCTCTAGTGGTATTATTGTTGATGTAATTTCAATTTTATCTTCATTTTCTTTCTGGTCTGCGACCAAGGTTTCTAGGAGTATCAATATTCGGGCACATTTAGTTGTCAAATGGGCCGCTTCTCATAATTATTATGGAAGCATTCCTACCTCTCTCCCTTTTCTTTCGGTTGTAAGAATCAAGAGTGAGCATGACCCTCCTTGATCCCTTTCCCCTTTTTCCAATATTGCTTGTAAAATAAAAATAATAATAAAAAAAGAAGGATGTTATATATATATATATATGACTAGTTATAATTATCCATAAAATAGTTTTCATTTAATCTCAAAGGATTGGCCATCTTAGTCTTTATGGCATCCCCTCCATGTCTAAGATTCAAATCTCATTACTTACTAACAATTCATTGGGACCATACCCGCTGTCAAATGACACTTTGTACAAGTTTGAAATTTTCCTGACAGAAATAGGTTTACAAAGTCGTTCCAAAATTAAGTGTCACCATTCCGTGTGATCTATTGTTTTAGAAAATAGAGGCACAAGTGGTAGAATGATAACACATCACTTGATAACCAAATTTTTTGGATTATTTTATTTTATTTACATTATTATTTTATTTTTTTTTGTGAAAAACTAGCATTTTCCAAATGATATAAGCCCATAATATTGTTAATCATCCATTAATCTATTTGTTCAAGGATCCAATTTATATAAAAAGTCACTTAAAATATGTCACGTCAACTAGTACAAAGTTAATGTGATAAATGAGTATGAAGGTTACTCAATTTATTTTCTTTTAAGAAAACAAAAAGAATATTAGCAATTTGTTTCCAAGTGACATATATAGCATTGAAGAGTGGTAGCCCACTTCAACGTGATGGTCCCTATCTAAACACCAACACCCATCTGGCAAGCACCAATGAGAAGAAAACCAAGCAGTGCAGTTACTATTTCTTAATTGATTGGTCATGACTCATGACAAGCCTCACCCCACTAGATTAAACATACTTTTTTTTTGGCACCACATCATGCGGTTTGCATGCAAAATTAAGTAAGGAGCATCCATAAACCGGATCAGCATTCCATGATTTAGATTAAATTTTAAATATTTAATGATGTATATATTGTAACATGGTGAATAGTTGTCATATTATTTAAATTTTGAAAAAAAAGTATATATACTTTCTCAAACTATCACATAATTTGTATTGTCCTCTCAAACTTTTAATTGAAGCAATGTCTCTTCCAAACTATTAAAAAATTACAATATACCCCCTCCATACCAAAAATGACAAAAATTCCCTTATAAAACATTTAGAAAAAAATACAAAAAAAATAAAAACACAATTAAAAAAAAAAACTAATGACCCGCGGCCGTGATTTTATTTTATTTGTTTGTTTTGTTTTGTTTTATTTTTTTGGGCTTTGTGTTCGAATTTGTAAGAGTATTTGTCTTTTTGAGAAGTTTTTAGGGGTATATTAAATTTGCATAATAGTTGGAGGGGAATATGTGTACTTTTTTTAAAAAAAATTAAATGATGTGCCATGGGAAGAACTAT
>FXXK01001674.1:46884-57109 GCA_900184695.1 Betula pendula | reverse complement strand
AAAAAAAAATTGGAAAATATTTTGAAGCTAATTCTACCCCTACGTGGCATTATGTGGTCAAAAAAATGAATCTTTCTTCGTTTCACTTCTATTCCCCCATAAACCAAGCAAGCTAGTATGCTTGTAGCTAGCTAGTATCAAGGTAGCTACTCTAAAAACCATCTAGGTAGTGGTTCAATGGTTCAAAAAAATCTTTAAAATGGCTAAGTACACATTAGGACATGAATTCGAATCCGTGATAGGAATCTTTATGTCTGATTTAGTGTAGATTACATTAGTTCTTATTGATATTTTAGTGGCGCGGGGTCAAGCTATTGCTCAATCAAATCCTTGAGAGAACACCTATAATTTCTACCGTCTAGCCCCCTGCTGCTCCCAACAAGTAGGTAGTCTCATGATTCCACCAAACCCTAATATCAGAACAATACGATCATACGTGCATAATCCAACTTAATTAAGTACCATGGTATTAATTTGACCCAGTCACCAAGCCATATATGGGATCTCTCTCTTGTGTTTGGTAAATGCACACGACTGTAGGTTTTGTAGAATTTTGATCATTCACGAGAAGTTAAAAAGGCCACATGAAAAACTTAAAGAGCCACATCAGGATGGGCACATATAACAAGGATGAAGTTAAGTTCCTAGATGAAGTTAAGTTCCTGGAAAAGAATTTCATAATACAAAGGAAAATGCTTGTGCATCTTTTAGAGGTTCTAGAATTTTTTTTTAATTTTTAAATCCAATTGAGGCCCACCTCTCAATAAAGGTGGGCCCTAATTTGATTAAAAAAAGGACACAAATTTCCTTTAATTCAGGTTGGAGGAAATTTGCTCCAACCTCCTAAAAAAAATAACAAAAATTATGAAAAAATATCTTTTAATCTACTTCTGAAAATACAAGAAAGAACAAAGAAAAATAAATAAATAAATCATATATATAGCAATGTTACGAAAACAAAACAAAACAAAACAAAAAAAAAAAAAATAACATTTTTTGTGCTTTGTTTTAAGTGTGTTGAAATCCGCTATATATATGATTTTTTAATTTTTTTTTTTTTTGCTTTGTTCTTTCTTGTATTTTCATAAGTGGGTTGGAAAATATTTTTTTAATATTTTTTTTTTCATAATTTTTGTCATTTTTTTAAGGGGTTGGAGCAAATTTTCTCCAACCCAGGTTGAAAGAAATTTATGTCCTTAAAAAAATTTAAAAAGACACAAATTTCCTCCAACCCGGGTTGGAGGAAATTTGCTCCAACCCCTTAAAAAAATGACAAAAATTATAAAAAAATTTGAAAAAAATATATTTCAACCCACTTATAAAAATACAAGAAAAAACAAACAAAAAAATTAAAAAAATCATATATACAGCAATTACAAAACAAAAAAAAAACAAAAAAATATTTTTTTGCTTTGTTTTAAGTGGGTTAAATCCGCTGTATATATGATTTTTTTTAAAAAAAAATTTGCTTTGCTTTTTCTTGTATTTTTTAAATGAGTTGAAATATATTTTTTCAAATTTTTTTCATAATTTTGTCTATTTTTTTGGGGTTGGAGCAAATTTTCTACCACCCGAGTTAGAAAAAATTTGTATCCCTCTAAAAAAACCTTTAAAAAATGTTCTAAGAAACCCTAATACAAATTACTACATATCTCGTTTAAGAAGATAAGTAATAACTTGGGTTTTCTTTTCGGTGCCACCAAAGTAGCTCTATTGAATGCCACACGGTTTTGTGAGGCAGGGAGAGAGAGAGAGAGAGGTCTAAGCATAGCTGACTTTTCGCAAGCAGAGAGTAAATGCTCTTTGCTGTCCATTTTGACTCTTTTGTTGCAAAACCTTTTACCTCTGGTCAGCGAGGAAACAGTCTTTTTGGCTCTTCTCTCTCTCTCTCTCTCTCTCCCTATATATATCCGGCATACTCCTATCAGACCAGGCAACACCCCATTTGGACGCCTGTCTCTACACCTCTTTTTAGAAACCGACTTCGGAAATCATCGTAAGGAAGAAGACCGTCCGACCACCTCGCTTCTGTAATAATAGAATCTCTGAGAGAGAGAGAGAAATGGGGAGGCCACCTTGCTGTGACAAAGTTGGTGTCAAGAAAGGCCCATGGACTCCTGAGGAAGACATCATCTTGGTCTCTTACATTCAAGAACATGGCCCAGGCAATTGGAGAGCAGTTCCTGCTAATACAGGTAAATTACTCTTTCTTTCTTTCTTTCTTTTTTATTCTTTTCTTTTATTTTATTTTATTTTTCTATTGGGGTTGGTTTGATCATTAAAGTGGTGTAATTAATATCCCTGCACCCTCCTTCACTCTTCTCTTGCTTCCTTTTTCTTTTTCTTGGTTTTTGATTAACTTTAATTTTCAGGTTTGCTTAGATGCAGTAAGAGCTGCAGACTTAGGTGGACTAATTATCTCCGTCCCGGTATTAAGCGTGGTAATTTCACAGATCATGAGGAGAAGATGATAGTCCACCTCCAAGCTCTTTTGGGCAATAGGTAATTAAGATCCTCTCTCTCTCTCTCTGATTCATCTCTCTCTCTGAATTAATTGATGAAAGTTTTGAATGGTTGCAGATGGGCGGCCATAGCATCGTATCTTCCACAGAGAACAGATAACGATATAAAAAACTATTGGAATACCCATTTAAAGAAGAAGCTGAAAAAGCAGCGTGATGGGCTAGGCCTCGATGGGCATCATCACCAAGATGATGAGCTGTCAGCTGCCACGCAGACAATATCCAAGGGCCAGTGGGAGAGAAGACTCCAAACAGATATCCACACTGCCAAGCGAGCCCTGTGTGAGGCTTTGTCCCTTGACAAACCAACCCAACTCCCACCTGTCGACTCCACCACACCGTACGCTTCAAGTGCCGAAAACATCGCCCGTTTGCTCGAGAACTGGAAGAAAACCTCTCCAAAATCAGCAGCTCAGACGACAAACTCAGAATCCTCCAACAACAACGTTGTTGCCACCGGTTCCAGCTCTAGCACTGAAGGTCTTGATTCGCTGTTGAGCTTCAATTCCTCCACCTCTGACATGTCTCAATCTATGTCGGTGGATGAGGGTGCAAATTTGATGACACCAGAAACAAGCATCTTCCAAGATGAGAGCAAGTCGAATTCGGAGACTGAACAAGTCCCTCTTACGTTGTTAGAGAAGTGGCTGTTTGATGACGGTGCAGCTCACGGCCAGGAGGACCTAATTAACATGTCGTTAGAGGACGGTGAAGGGTTGTTTTAATTAAAGTGAAACTCAGCTGCTAGCCTTAGCTAGGTTTAGGAGTCTCTTAATTTGTCTTTTGTTGCATGTTTCGTTGGCTTTGAGCCTGTATAACTTCTTTCTAGCCCAAGCAGCTAGAGAGAAAATACCCCCTTCATGGAGGAAGAGAAACTGTAAATTAATTATATATAATATGCATGCTATATATCTGCTGGTTAATTAAGTAAATAAATCTCTCATCTTCTTAATTAGAGTTGATCATCATTGTTGTACGTACTTAATTTGTGCACCTTTTGTTTGGTAATCTAAGGAATGAAATTAGGTTTCAATTATGCAATCCAAAATTAACAGCTATTCATTTACTTCTCATTTACTCTTCTAAGACTAAGAGCAATCCACATGAGTCTTCACATCCCAAAAAACTCTTATTTTTGAGAACGTTGACCATAGCAACAACGTTCAACTCGCCCCTAAAGATAAGAAGATCATCGGCAAAACAAAGATGAGATATTTTCTCTCCATGACATGTCCAATGGAAATGGAGTTGAGCACTCTTAGTCATACTTTCCATAAGTCTGCACTGGGCCACCAAAACAAATAGATAGGGAGAAATATGGTTACCTTGCTAAAGACCTCTACTCCTAGAGAAAAAGCCCTTGATCAGCTAACCTTTAACGCAAATAGAGAATTTAAGTGTAGTGATACACTCCTCAATCCACCGCACCTAAGGGCTGTAAATGAATAAATCTACTCATGAATAGGTTTTGGCTTAGTTCAGATAAACTCAGCTTTGGATCAGTTCAATATTTATTAAACAAATAGAGTTTGAACAAATTCTTAGGCTAATTATTTATGAAATGAGCTGATCACATGTCAAAGCTCGGGTCAGCTTGGATTAGGCTCGCGAATAAAGCTCAATTCGACTCGATAGGCTAGTTCATATATATATTAATTAAAATATGCTATATAAATATAAATATGTCTAGTAATTATCAATATAAGTATATGTTACTATTAGAATTTATATCTTTAATAGACTAATTTATAATTTTAACATAAGTGTACGTTATATAATTTTCGAATTCGTTCAATTGGATCTCAAGTATTGGCAACCTTTGGTTACTGATCCAATTGTTGTAAAGGAAATTAGCTATTGAAGTCTAAGGTTTAGATTTTTTCTTGTTACTAATGGAGCATAATGAAGCACGACTCAAAGAAAAATTGGGAAAGCTTCCTAAGAAAGCTTGAGAGGTGTGTGATCATTAAGGTTAGGGTTCTAAATGAACAAGGACTATTTCACAATTCGCTCGATACTTGATCATATAAACTTCACTCGAATTCAATTAGCTTAATAAATGAGACAGATCGTGAATACAAAATTAGGCTCGATTATTAAATGAGCTATACTTGTATAAACTTAGCTCGAATGGTATAAGCTCGTATAAACCCGTATAACTTCATTTTTATTATCTTTTTTAATTTCGTAAGCAAAACATCTTAACTTAATACAATAGATAGAGCTTGAATTATTGTTATTGTGAGTTTTGATATAAATATTTATGTTTGTGCATGTGTACATAAGTGTATTTGTGTGTATGTATAAATATGTGTGTGTATGTGTGTACTAGTTAACGTCGAGATTAGATTATTTAAAATCAAATTAATTTGTTTGATTAACTCAAATGATAAAATCTTAATAATTAATTAACTAATAGTTAGTATGAATTTAAGGAAAAAAAAAAAACCAGCTAGCCTTTTTCTTTGATTAATGTTTCTTTGGAATCAAGGCTATGGTTAACCTCTCTAAGCAGCCTATGTACCCAAGCCAAAAAAAAGATTTCCCCGCAGCAATGCCATTCCGACCTACTATGTTTCAAGACTTCTTAAAGAAGTGGACATTATAGCCATCTAGATTAGAAGCCTTGTTGCTCTTTAAAGAGAACAACACAAATTTAATCTCCTCTTCATAGACGTCCTTAATAAGCCAATTCTTCATATTGAATATGATGAATTCTAATTTCTAAGGGAAAGAGCCCCTCAAGAACCTCCATGTCAATGGGATGAGAACTCTTTGCCCCAAGAAGGTGTACATAATACGCAAAAGATGAGAATAGAAAGAAAATAAAAAACGCATAAAGATGAATTTCCACATGCTCTACGCATAATTATAAAGATAACGTAGATTTTGGTATTCTCCAGCTTAGAGTATCTCCAATAGAATAGTCAAATTCTTAATAATAACTAAATTTGACTATTATGAGTACTTTTTCTTTTCCAACAGAATAGGCAAACTAACTTCTTTTTTTTCTAGTGTAAACAGTAAATAGACTCTTTTGCTTATTTACTATTTACACTACAAAAAGTTTTTTATTACTTTATCTCCCTCTCTCTCTCCACCTTTTTCTTTCACACTCTCTCCAACACAAAATAATATTTAAAGAAAATAGATAATCTATTAGAGTGTATATAGAAAAATGAGGAGATAAAATAAATATTTATACTTTTTTAATAGCTATTTTGACTATCCTTACTGAAGATGCTCTTATAATATCATAAGGTGACATGGGAAAAAAGAAATACCATATGACATCATACTTGTTAGCTCATCCTATAGTGGACCTCACGCTTGAATTGATAGGAAGGATTAGGGCTGTAATCGAGCGAGCCGAGTCGAGCTTTGCCATTTCAAGATTGGCTTGTTTAATTAAGAGGATATATATTCGAGCCGAGTTATGAAATGTGTGTTCAAGCTCGACTCGTTAGAAGCTTGAGCCCATTGATAATACTATTCGAGCCAAGCCGAATACTCGATCGAGCTCGAGTTAGGTTATTAAATTTTTTAATGTGTAATCCGAGCGAAGTTCAAGTCCGAGTTTATGAACAACCTTTATATTTATCTAAAATATAAATATATAATATATTACTATAGAAGGCATATTATATAATATAGGATATAACTATAGTCTATAGGTAACAAATTAATAGAATATTATTATATATAACTATAGAGTATAAACTATAGTATAAGTATAATGTAAGCAAATAGTAAGTCAAGTATACTATATATAACTAATTAACTATATTATAAGTATAGTATATAATTATTGTTAACCATGTTTGATATGGCATATATATAGTTATATGGTTATATATTAACTCTTCAATATAGTTATATTATTATGTACTAACTATATATTAATAACTAAATATGTTAGTTTATGAACTAATTAGTTAATATGTTAATAATAGATATACATACATACATTCATAGTAATACTACTATATATCAAAGTATTATAATTCATATGAAATATTATATTTACTTAATTAGTATAGTTAGTTACTTATGAATTAACTATATATATATATATATATATTAAAGTGTCGTATATATTATAGGTAACTATTTAACTAATATAGTTAGTTAGTTTTTTAGTAATATTAAGTTAATTAGTATATATTAACCTACTAGGCTCGCAAGCCCTAAATAAGTCGGGCGAGCCGGTCCGGTCGAACCAGTCCGATCAAGTCTTAAACAAGATAGGCTCGCGAGCCCCTTTCGAGTTCTATTGGGCGAGTTGGGTAAGTATCATTTACTAATTGAGCAGGTTTCTATAGTAACGAGCGATTTTGTACAGTATCGAGCTCGAGCTCGGATCAGATTTTACCGAGCGGGTATCAAATTGATTTATTTATTTACAGCCCTAGGTGGATCGATACTCTTTTTTTTTTTTTTACTTTTTTTTTTTCAGTTCATTATGGGAAACTTCAAGGAAGAAAGATTTATAATTTCATGCTTACTATCAAGGACCATATTATGTAGACACCATCTATAGTTTGGCAGAATACATAATGGATTTTTTGGTGCTAATTCTAATTAAAATGTCACTGTATGATATCCTTCATGATTGGCTCCGGTAGCAAAAAACACTTTCATATATATATATATAAAGATAATATGGTCCTAAATTGATGATTGACAAACGACACTGCACACGCTTTTTTCTTTGATATATTAATGTTTCCTATCGACAAATCCTATGCGAAAAGCTACAGCAAATCGAATTCACTTTTTTCGATCTCTCTAAAAAAAATAACAAGAAAGGTGATGTGATCCCAATCCTCTCCGTTCAGCCAATTTTGAATTGTTTGGCCACATATTCAAACACTTAAATCTGACAATTATTTTACAATAATTAATAATTTATACAGTTAATTGATGTTAATTCTAAAAAAAATGCTATTCAACATTTTTAAGTAATATTTTCTTTATTTTTATCTTTTTTCAAAAAAATAAATATAAATATGACACAGAGACAAAAATATTCCTTAAAAATACTATGTAACATTTCTCTAATTCCAATCCTATTCACCCCTAACCTTCTTAATTAGCATATATTTTTTATTACTAAAATTATTGAGGATAATATAGGAGTTGCCTTGGGAACAGGCAAGTGGTATTAAATGCATTACTTGAAGGTTTGACTTCTTTGCATGATTTTTATATAATAGTTGGAGTTACTTGAACATCCGTGCAGCCCACACTTTGAAGGCACTGGAGGGTGGAGGAACCACTACCCCCTCATCAATATCACAATCACAGTAAAGCTCTCTCCTTCCCTTTTGAATTGTCAAAGCACTGCCAAAATTTATTGAAGTATGCTACTTTTTCTGCTTGATGAACTGCTTCAATGCTTAAAGTCACAAGCAGCCTGCATACTTTTCTTTCACAGAGAAGAAGGTCATAATCCCTTCTTGAAAGGAAGTTTCCTGTATATGAAGCAAGCAAAATTTAAGCGTAGATTGCAAGGTACGTACAGTACTAATGGGTTTTGAGCTGTCCTGGAATGACAAACAGCTAGCTAACTTTCCCCACTTTTCTTTTTAATATACTCAAAGGAGTTATTATGCCAATGGAGTACCATATCATTTTCCAAATATCTCAATCACTTAGGAGGGGGGGAAAAAAGATGCAAATAAACTTCTCTATCATATACTAACAGACAGAACCATGTGCAACTTAGACAGGCCCTTGATATCCCAACAAATCTTGAGTTAAGTAAATCATGTGGTAGAAGTTCCACAAAGCACATTTTCACAAGACAATACCAGGTGGCTGGTCCCAAATATATGGAGACCATGCCCTTAATTAATGACAGTATTCTTTGCGTTAATACAGTAGGGTCTTGAGCATCCAACTGTTCTGTTGATCATGATCACCATAGAATGACCAACAAATCTTATATGCATCAATCTTTCGAGATCTCTTAGGAAATGCAAGGATAATACAAGTAGTTAAACTTCATGAAGTAGCTTCTGAGTAAAGCATGTATAATAATGAGGATTGGGTCATAGCTTTAATTGGATCATATATTAGCTAGAGAAACCAACTCGTGAATTAAATGACTTTTGGCTTTTTTAAGCATATCTTGATCATCTATTTTGTTCAATTATGTTATATATTAATGGATTTAGGGTTAGATAGCAGTAGTTGTGTTAGAATATGATTTTAATAGTTAGTACGGATTAGTTTGAGTGTTTTCATATTAGTTTTATCATTCTAAGATTTTGAATAGGTTTTATCATTATTACTAGGTTTATCATCGGTACTTAAGACCTCATTTGATACGCAGAATGAGTATTCCATAAAAAAAAATAATAATAATTATTCTTCGGAATGGAAGATGATGGAATGTAATAATTGTTTAATGACAACATATATGCTCTAACATGAATTGAACCAAAATTACTAAAAAAAACTCCCAATTTATTTCTTATTCTCTTAAAACTCAAATTATTTCAAAAATAAAAACAAAAAATTTGAATGAGACTACAGTAGGTGGCTGCACCATCGCTGGAGACCATCGTAGTAGTCTACAAGGGTGGTGCGGCAATAGCTATTAAGGAATATGTATTCCTCTTCGTAAAGAAATAATTATATTCTCATGGAATAACTATTCTTAGAAATAAGTTCATACTAAATAAAAGAATGACTATTTCAAAAGAATAGTAATTCCATTACATGGGTATATTCCGCAAATTAGACGGAACCTAAGTGTCATTTGTCTTATCTTATTACATGGAAGAGTCTATTTAAAGACATTTGAATTTTAATAAAGGCATCTAGATAATTGGAGGGTGTTTGCTAAATACTTTTCCCCCTCCTCTTTTTTTTATCTCTAAAATTCAACTTCACTTTTAATATTCCATCAATCACTTTTTAATAACTTTTTCACTCTTTATATTGTATCATTCACTTTTTATTACTATTCAAATATAAAACTCACTAAAAATCACTTTTTCATACAAAAAATTCACAACATTATTTATACTTTATATCACACCACTCACTTTTTATTACTATTAAAAAAAAAAAACTTCAAAGTCATTAACAAACACCCCTTGATTTCCAAACTTTTGTTTGAAGGAGGAGATAATCCTTCCATGAACCTACCCCAAATTATCCCGTTATACGCTTGAGAAATCGAGCATGTAACACTTCGGTATCATAAGGTTGCCCACCACCCACATATTCCAAGCATGTGGAGTGAACAGAGAAAAAATTCGAAGAATTGACTAGTGGAATCAACAAAATGTTGGTTGAAGAAAACCATAGAATCCAACGTTTTGAGTAGCCAGGCTACTCAAACAATGACATCTCCACACCGGCCCACCGATCATAGCCACCACTCCATCAAACCACATGATCCGCTCCACCACGTTGAATCCCCATCACCACAAAATAGTGAAATATGTCACTACAATCACAACTCCATCAAACCCATTCGACCAACAAGCTATAATCACAAGTACCCCATCAAACCCAAGTCATCCACCAAAAATTTTCTTCCAACGGTGAATTTCTAACTGAAGAGAGTCACCACCCAAGCATTGTACTTGCAGAAAAATAAAAAATAAATAAATAAAAAGGTGGAAGAGAAGGGAGGAGAAGCCACGTACACGGAGGACCCATATGCGGTGGACTCACAAGACTCACAA
>FXXK01001674.1:30092-45032 GCA_900184695.1 Betula pendula | reverse complement strand
AGCATATTAGCTCCTGTTCAAATTGTTTTTTTGGTCTTCCCCATAATGTTCTCTGGTTCCGTCCCTGCATACCGCCCTTCGCCTTTGAATACCCTAGTTTCTCTCAACTCATCCAACGGATTTTTAATATGTTTTCCTTGTAGTTGCCATGTTAGTGTGGTTGCCGGGGTGCTGTGTGCAATTTGACGTTGTTTGGGGGTCCTGCTTTGCTGCCCCCTTGTGTGCCTTTCCTTTTGGTTAATTCATTATTTATTCATAATATATATATATAAGCATGCACCCTATATTTGTTACCCGACCCAGCCCATGCATTTAGGTTTTGGGCTAGCTAACATAATAAGAATATATGGCTTTATATGACCGAACAGATATTCTTCTTTTTTATGATAGGATTTATTTTGCAAATTTAACGATTTAATTATATGATGTTATGTGGTAAATATATTATTATATTATTTTAAAATTTTAATAATATAAAATTATTTATACAGTTAAATATAATAAAATAAAATCTTTATAATGAAATAACTATTCTCCTTTTCAAAATGGAATAGAAATATCTTACATATTACACTACACACGTAAGCAGCCTTTACGTTAACTCATTTATGGCTTTTTCTTTTATTAAGTTACATATCCAATTAGCGGTCCGAATCCACAACCTCGCCTAGTAGAATTCTTTAGTCGATCAAGATAAAAAGGGGGTTGATAGGGTAATAATTTCTTATAAACTAATTAATGGACCGTTTATTTGACATTTATATGAACTGTCACGTCAACCACTAATTAAAAAAAATTTACCTATCAATTATGTGAACTATCACGTCAACCACTAATTAAAAAAATTTACCTATTAGTTTTTGTTAATTTTTTTCACCTATATTGTGTCGTATGGCACACATGTGGATTGACATGTAAATTTATTAAAAAAACATTTTATAAAAATTATAATATCTTCAATATTTTCCAAATAAAAATAATAGAGAGAGGAGATGAGTTCTTCTTATTGTAAAACTTCTAAATACAATAACTATCAACAAAGAAAAACGAAAGACTTTAGAACATGTTTGAAACACGAAATAGCTATTATAAGGAATAATTTTTATTAAAAATAGAATAAATGAAATTAATTAGTCTTGGAATAATCATTCTGATAATCACAAGAAAATGATTATTCATTCAATTGAAGAAATGGTCATTCCTTTTAATTTAAGAGATTTAGAGGAATTGTTATTTCCTCAATTAAATGAATAATCATTCCTTTTTAACTATTGGAATGATTATTTCAAGTTTAATTTATTTCATTCATTCTATTCTTAATAAAAATTATTTCGAAAAATAATCATTTCATATACTAAACATAACCTAAATGTTTTGCAAGTGCACGATGAATTTATCTTTGTTATTATTCTTTAGCGGGTCGCTTGCGCTTGGTACCTTTCTTCCTATATATCGATTGGTACGTAGGTGGGCTTGATTGGCGTGTGGACTGGCTTACTAGCTTGTGCTTCATATCTTGGGCTAGGCTTACATGCATATAATATTTCGAAAGAAAATGCAAGAAAGAAGCATTAAACATGTAGAGATTTGCGGAGATTTGCCTACGTTACAAGGGAAAACCTGTGACGACGCACCCATGCAATATTAATTAACTATGGTAATTACTATCTAGTGTTATTTGTAATATTACCAAATTAATTAACTTGTAATTAATTGGCCTAAGTACTACGTTAAATAACAAATATAATAGTAAAGTTTAGCGGAATGCGAAAAATATTGATATAAATTGAAAACTAATACGTCAATGGCATCTCTTGCTCAAAATACAAACCAGAGCCTTTAAAAGAAAATCAACAACTACCTAACCGCAAAATAGGCTTACAGGGACACAACAAAACTGAAAATACATAAATCATTGCGTCTATGAGGCTTCGCTCCACGACAAGCCTGGGCGGAAGAAACTCTACTCTAATTTATATATATATATATATATATATATATATATAAGCATTTCAATTGTATTAACTGGATGAATTTCGAGGTGCCATTTTTTCTGCGTGTAGGGCCTTCATTTTTTAGGAAACCAAGCAAAGAGATTTATGGTGTCATATCTGGCCTTGATGACCATGCCCCATAAGCTGCCCCCACCTGGACAAATGAGGGAAGTTCATGGTCGGCCCTAGCTTGTGGGGCAAACGAAAAGAAAATGAAAAGGAAAAGAAATATGATTAGTGGGGTGGGTGTATAGTCCTCTCAATGAGGAGAAAAGATTTTAGGCAAATTTGAAGTCGGGGCCATTGCCAAAATCTTAGCCTATCATAAGAACCTCAATTGTCAGACGTATAAAGCTAAAGGACACTTGAGCCTTCCACCGCCCAATATAATTAAGGGGAAGATGCTATCTGTCTACAACTTCCTTGATTGCCAAAAATGCTTTTCATCGATATTATAATGTAAACGCTATCTTTTATGTTTTTTGAGCTGAAATGTGGACCCTAGTTTTGTCCAAGGAACAGAGCTTCCCGTTGGAATGGAGGCCAAAAACAGAACAAATGAGAAAAACAAATCGCGTTTTTCACTTCTTCATGGTATATAAGTCTGCATATTTTGATGGGTGGAGAAGAAAAGGCATGCCCCTCTTGGCTCTTTCCATGCATAGTCTCCACAAACTTGTGGTTTGGTAATTATATTTGTTGGAACTAGCTAGTTTCTTGGTCCTCTTATTTTAATTTGTATGAGACCTGAATAATGGGGATATTCTTTCTGTTGGGAACAAAAAGGTTCTGAATGAGCTAATTATTGGAAGCTCCAAATTATCCAAACTTCCCCACTCTTTTTATTAATTTCTCCCCAGCGCTAAACGGGTTTTCACTTTTCTTGGCAAAAACTATATAAGCTTGTATAATCTTGGTACAAATTAATAAGCGTGATCAAATTAATTAATTCTATAAATTAATGGGAATATCTATGGACTTAAGCATGATATTATAAAAGTGCTAATGAAGCAAATTCTTGTTTTACGATATATCGATCTATGGAAAACTTATAATCAGAAACAACTTCTGTAAATGGGAATTTTTAGTAACCATCATTACAGGAATGACAATTAATGCGACTCTATAATCATATATGATCTGTATCTCCAAAATTTGACACTTGGGGACATCATCAAAATTTGGCACCATTTGTTGATAGCATATGGAAACAAATGATGACTGTGATTGTTCAATTGTATGATATAGGAGTATTAATGATACAAGTCACCATCCATGTCTACCTTGTGTCAACCAAAAGTGATGTGGCTTTTAAAATCACCATTAAATTAAAAGTCAATAATCATCGATAATAAATTCAATGGTGATTTTAAAAGCCACATCACTTTTGATTGACACAAGGTAGACATGGAGGGTGACATATATAATTTCATGATATAGATATTAAATGGTAATATATAGCAGAGTAATAATGCATGTTAATCTCATGTCTATCATGTGTCCACAAAAATTGATGTAGCTTTTAAAATTACTATCAGATCAAAAGTCAATAATGATCTATCATAAATCACCATGGGAATTTTTAGTAACCATCACAACAGGAATGACAATTAATGCGACTTTGCAATCATATATGGGGACATCATCAAAATTTGACACTTGGGGACATCATCAAAATTTGACACCATTTGTTGATAGCATATGGAAACAAATGATCAATGTGATTGTTCAATTGTATGATATAGATATTAAATGGTAGAGTAATGATACAAGTCACCCTCTATGTTTACTTTGTGTCAATCAAAATTGATGTGGCTTTTAAAATCACCATTGGATCAAAAGTCAATAATGATCAATCATAAATTTAATGGTGATTTTAAAAATCACATCACGTTTGGTTGACATAAGGTAGACATGGAGGGTGACTTGTACATTTACTCTAAATGGTAATATATAGCAGAGTAATAATACATGTCAAACTCATGTATATCATGTGTCCATCAAAATTGATGTGGCTTTTAAAATTACAATCAGATCAAAAGTCAATAATGATCTATCATAAATCTAATGGTAATTTTAAAAGCCACATCAATTTTGGTTGACACAAGGTAGACATGGGATTGACATGGCCATATGTATGTCAACCCTCATGTCTATCTTGTGTCCATCAAAAGTGATGTGGCTTTTAAAATCACCATTAAATTTATAATGGATAATTATTGACTTTTGATTTCATAGTAATTTTAAAACCACATCACTTTGGTGGACACAAGATAAACATGGAGGTTGACATGTATCATTACTCGTTAAATATTCTTGTTTGTCAGAAAATATGTTTGTTTCTTTATAATTAATTTCAAGAGCAACTCCATAATAACTAAAATAATTACTGAAAAAGTACAACTCTCTATTTTAATTATTATTTTTTTTATACACACTCTAATATATTCTCTATTTTTTTCCCTACTTGCTTTTAAATATTATTTCTCTTTTTTTTTTTATTATACTCTTGTCAACACTTAATCAAAGGAAAAAACAAACACATATATGGAAACCATTCATAAAAACAAGGACAAAGTATTTCTCGAAACTGGGTTGGAAGAACTTTTTTTAACCCAATCTATAAAAATGACATGTTGTTTTAATTAAAAAAAAAATCATACTTTGTCCGTACTATTAATAAAACATATGTTTTTCACATGCTAAAAGGACATATGTCATTTTTATAAATTAGGTTGAAGGAAATTCCTCCAACCAAGTTTAGAAGAAAACTCTATCATAAAAACAAAACAAAAAACACATATGAGAACATTCATCTCACGTGCAGGTAATAATTCTTAAGATTAATAACAAAAACAAAACACATAACTCTTAAGATTAATAACAATGATGAAGAGGGACCGAGAAAGAAATAAGAAGAAGAGAAAGAAGATTTGGCTGAAGGAAGAGAAATAAATTGTGCTGAGACAAATGTGTTTCAGAACAAGATCCGGCTTCTATGCGGTTGTTGGCTTGTATGGCTCAGAGATTTTTCCAAAACTTTTTTAACCCAAAAACTATTTTATTACAGCCAAAAAAAAATCCTATAATAAAAAATAGAATTTTTTGGTTTCATTCCCAACAAAAAGATGTAACTAATTCTTACAAATCAATCTAATAAAGTGACATGTGTTCTTAAAGCAGGTGAGCAGGTGAGGCACATGCTTTATTATTAATACAATTAAAAAAGCACATTAAATATATATGCTATTAAAAAATATGTGATTCTCACATGCTAAGTGATATATGTCACTTTATTAGACTAATTTATGTCCTCATTTGCTTAGAAAAAAAAAATGTTACTCAGCATTCTCAAGTAGCATTCTCTTTGTTTGTTTTTTTTTTTTTTGTACATGTTTTTTCTTTTTTTCTTTTCTTTTAAAAAAATAAGTGGATGTACGTGGATATGCCACAAGAATACTAAGAGAATGCTACTTGAGAATGCTAAGTAGCATTTCTCAAAAAAAAAAGAGCCAATCTGGTCACTTTTTCACTGAAAGAACTTTTTTTTTACTGTTTGGTATTGTCGTTTTGTAAATGGCGTGAGATTCTTTGGTTTAAAAAAGTTTTTTTTTGCTGTAATAAAATAGGTTTTGGGTTTAAAAAACTTTTGGAAAATTTGGGCCATACAAGCCAACTACCGAAGATATGCAATAGTTTTCACTACCTCATAAAAGCCGGATCCTTCGGACAAAGAAAAAACGGTTTGGGTGAAAATGAGGAGAATGGTGAAACAATAAACAAAGAAAAAGAAACCATTGTAGTGAGTATTTTATTCTTCTAGTGTACTACCGTGAGTAGCACCAAATTGCTATTCACTGTAAGAATAAATGTAGTTTCGCTAATATGTAGCTATTCTACTAGAAGTCAAAAAGGGACAATATTAGTTAACTTTAGCTAATATTGCTCTTTTAGCTAATGTGCTATAGTTGCTTTAATCATTGTTGTACTAATAATGATGAAATATAACAAGATACAGTTAATGATTGTAGCAAAACATTTTTTTAAACTTATACTTGTTTTTCTTATAATCTAAGAATGTTCTAGAGTGATATCTGTTTCAATTATCCTTCATGTTATTCTATTGCAAGTTAGAAGAATTGCAGAGAGATCAGCTGAAATGTGTTAGAATATATTATATTATTATATTTTTCATTTTAGGGTTTATTTTCTTTTCTTAGTCTATTAGGCCTACTTGTATACCACTCATAGCCTCTCTATAAATAGAGGCATCTGTAATAGTTTAGTAATCAAGTTAATGACCACAATATAGTCCTAGGAGCCTTTCTGAGTAGTGAACGTAAGTGCTCAATGATCTTGCAAACTCAAGTTGACTTCACCCTCTAGAGTTTGAGGGAGGGTGTTAGAATATATTCAGAATATATTCTGATATTTACCGTATTTTCCTGATTTTCTTTAATTATCTAGTTTATCGTATTTCCTTGTATAGGTTGATTTTATTATGTAATATTGTCAATTAATTCATTGATTGTATTTCCTAGTTTAACTGGCCTCATTCAATTATAAATAAATCTCTTTGTATACAGTTATATTTATATCAGAAATACAAGTTTATGTTTCACAATACTTGCTGTTGTCAATTTCTTCAAAGTGGAAGCATGTAACAGGCATCATTCTTTACTTTTCAAGGGTTTTTTTTTTTTTTTTTTTTGTAATTTTATGTATCTTATGAACATTGAATCAGTCCTTCATGTATATTTATACAGCAAAATTTCATTTATATTGTGACAAAATTGGTAAATGCATAGAAGTTACAAATTTATGAATATGTACTTGAATAGAAGAAAAAAAAAATTATGAATACGTTCGTACTTAATTTCATTGTGTTGAGTTTTATTAGCAGTTATAGAATGAATATGACTTGCTACATGTGTTCTGTACGTACATAATGCAAGTTGGTAGTGTCATATTAGTAATTTAAGGCGTGTAGCACCTTCGGTATGTGACGTATGTCCTTTGTGCAAAGCCTTATGAAATTTTATATTACGAGTTTTATTTGTATTTATGGATTTGTTAATGCATAAAAGGTTTTTAAAACATTTGAATTATTAAAAAAACAAAAACAAAAAATCAATGAAACTACTGGCATTTGTGACATAAAGAGACAGTCGATATACTGTTGCTATTTCTTTGTGCAAGTAGTATATTGTACCAACGGATCGAGGAAAATTGTTTCCATATGCGTTATATATATAGCAGTGATCTACTGGTATATATATTCCAACTTGTTTACTAGATATAGCAAAGTTTTTTTTCTTTAAGGGAAAAATACATTTTTTACCCTCCCAAATTGTACTGCTTTTTTTTTTCTTTTTTTATTTTTTTGGCCTACAATGTTTATAAAACGCTCTCAGCATTGTCAAATTATTAGTCACACCAAATTATTGCTGCTTTAAAGCAGCGTGACCAAGAAAGCGACTTTACTTGCCCAAAAAAAAAAAAAAACCTACGAAAGGGAGATCATTCCCCCAAAGGGCCCAAACCCACGTCCCGCCGCCGCCCCCACCACCCCCAAAAACCTACTTGGCCGGATCATTCAGAAATATTGTAGCTATGAAAATAATTAAGTCCTAGCTAGACTGCAAATATAGAGAGGGCACGAAAGTGCTTAATTCGTCGTATTTTCATAGAAGAAGAAAAAAAAGTGCTTAATTAGTATTTGGTGAGCTTGAGTTCTACTTTAAAAGATGTCAATTTCTGTACGTCCTTTCTTGTTACACAATGAAACTATTATAAAAGGGATTTTTGCTTTATTTAGATGACGATTTGGTTAGGCTGAAATAGGTAGATTTTGTATAGATTTTGATTAATGACAATTTATGCGCACGTTTTCCGATTGACAACCACGTGTCTTTGTCCCTCATCACTTTTTTATAAGGTGGCAAATATATGCACATGTTACTGCCCCATTTTGTGTTTGTCCCTTCCTTGTTCCTCACTTTAATTGATATGGTGGAGGCTTCTCAAACCTGCTTTTGCATCCATCAGTACTGATGGCTCCCTTGAAGCTAGAACTCGATCCAAACCTTTCAACATCAAAATAAATTTGCATGGGCGAAAAAAATCTGTGAAAAGTGGTATTTTTTTATCAGTTTTCTTTGTTACCTATATTTTTTTTAAAAAAAAAAATGGCAATTCATGATTTTGACAGATGAGTACCATCCACCCTGCCCTGCCAGTCAGTTAGAAAAACATCTGTTACCTCTTGATGCCGAAATTTCATGAGATCAAGTACTACTGTGGACAAATATGATCTTGGCTTTTTGATTTTCTAATTCCAGCTAGCTTCTCGATCGACTTGAAGAGCATCTTGCATTTATGTTGAAATTTCTTGGTCATGATAAGCAGTAGTACTCTTAATTATTAGAATCTTATGTAATTAGACAGGAGTTGTTGTCACAGTTCTAATAAGGGGCCACAAGAAACCTGCCTTTAAGTATCATTTTGGACCCACTTCAATTTATAATGAGAATCCAGCTTAGATGGTCACCCCTATGCTCGATCATGCTTAATCAGTGATTTGCATAATTTGGATTACCATTAAAGTTGTGTCCTTGTTAACTTATGCAAAATCTTTTGCAAGCTAGGCAGTTCAAATATCACTTCCAATTAAGGATCATTGCGAGATTTCTTAATTATCACGTCAGTCACTAAATAATTACATTTGATTAAAAATTACAGTATGCAAACAATTTTTGTGGTATATATATACCCGTGTTAATGATGAAACCATGCCACGTTGCAGCATGGAAGATGCGTTGTTTGTTTATGATTGTAAAAGAAATATGGGATCCTGTGACCTACTTTCTTCTACTTTGTTGAGAGAATGGTTGAAACGTGACCCTAGTTCAGTGACGTAGTTGGCGCTGATTGGTCGACAAAAATAAATTTAGGGTCAATCTTTGCGCTCTTAGCTAGTGGAACATGAGGATATGGAAAAAATTGGTAAAATAACTTCTCGTGGCATACCACTCAGCCATATATATAAATATACATGCTAGCTAGGGTTAGGGTTAGGCACCAAAAAAGCTATACCCTTGGCCTTTTTCTCTTCTCTACATACTGTTTTGGTCTGGATGAATAAAGTGGTCAAAAAATTCCAAGCATTCATTTCCGATCTAGCTAACATAATAAAGATCAAAGAATTTGGGAATTAGGGTTTTGATTAAGGATGAAGAAACGGCAAGTAGTGGTGAAGAAAGATTGCTCATCAAGTACATCATCTTCAGTGGTTAGAACTGTACGGTACGCGGAGTGCCAAAAGAATCATGCGGCAAATATTGGAGGGTATGCTGTGGATGGGTGCAGAGAGTTCATGGCAAGCGGGGAGGAGGGCACAAATGCCGCGCTAACGTGCGCTGCTTGCGGCTGCCACCGGAATTTCCACCGGAGGGAAGTGGAAACTGAGGTAGTTTGTGAATACTCTCCACCTAGCTAGAGTTCCAATTAATCCTCGAATTCCCTTTTTCATGTGTGTGAATATTAGAGAGAAAGTATTTTGTGTGAAATTGTAAATTTTCATCATCAACAGATGATCATATGACTCTTTTTGTAAGAGAATCAATTGTGCTTTACTGCTTTTCTTCATTGTCATTTCTGTTCAATCTTACAATTCTCTTAATTATCATTGGAGCCCGACTCCAAGACAATTAAAAGAAAATGAAAGAAAAAAAGAGATGTAGATTTCCATTTTAGCTGCAAAAACAAATTATATTGTTGAAGATTCTGGAACCAGAGATCGATGAGCTATTTGCAAACTATATAGGGGTTTTATGGATTATTCTTATTCTTTTATTTCATCTAATGCATGAATTGCAAATGGATCCTAGAGGCTTAATTTATGGGTTATTCTTATTCTTTTATTGCACCTAATGCATGATGAATTGCCTAATTTGTTCTTTCTGTTTTTTTAAGTTATCTAATAATGATACCATTGTTCTTTGAATGAAACTAAGTGAGGTGAGCTCTTAATATATAGAGAGGAAATTAAGGAGAAACTTCAACTCATCTAAACGTGTTAACTGACAATTACTTCACCCAATTAATTACTTCATTGAAACAAAAGGAATTAAGTCCTTTATGAATTATGATTAATACATGTTCTAGATACAATAATTAAACAATTGGAATCTTCTTCACTTGATCAAAGCAAAGGAGTCCAACTCTTGGTCACTAACAAAGAAATATATATGAAACGAAATTAATATAGTTTCTGGAAGCTGTTCATTTTTTTTTTCTGGAAGCCAGAGATTGGAATCTTTCCTGATAAAATATAGTTTCTCTTTGCAACAATCATTTCGATTTTGGAATATCATATCCAAAAAGGCCCACAAGTTACTCAAATGAAACTAAGCTCACACAGTATTTAATGTCGTATGAACTGTACAAGTGACCCTCGTTTGTGTTGGGTGGTCAGAGTGAAATTTATCAGAAAAGAACAAAGAATATTAAACAAGATTTAATTAGAAGAAACTATTATTGCATTATTAAATTTGTTCAAGTGGAAGCTATACTTTATATCTTTTCCCTTGAGATGTCTGGACTTCTCTTCACATCTATATATATATATATATAAATTTACTTTATTAATTTGTCAACATTCTTCTCCTGCGATAGATTTAAAATCTGAAAGTGCTTGCTAGTCAGTGAAGAAAGCATGCATTTGGACAAGAAAAAGTGATCTGTTGCATCAAGCTAGTGAATGAGTTGTTAACAGTACTACTTCTGAATAGATGTATTAGTTGACTCACAGCCAATATGGGCAAGCTATTATGAAGTTCTAAAGATATCTTTCTTATTTCTTGTGTCTATCATCAAGATTATAAGCTTTTTTTTCTTTTTTGTCCCCCTTTTTTTAATGAGTCAAAATATGCATGTTGGTGGATTAATTTATTTCAACCAACCGAATTAATTAATCAATAATTCTATTTACTCGTTTATATATGTACTATCCAAATATATTTGGTGACCCACCTCCAGATCCTATTGACATATAGCAAGAAACATCCAGTATATATGTCAAAGTTGCACATGCCTGTTTTTAGAGTTTATTAGCAGTATATTGCCTTCTTGTCTGCTGGTCCTTTTACTATATGAATATGCAATGGTGAATCAGAAAGCAATATGGATATATTGTGTTTGTAGAATGTATCAAGGAATCTTACAAATTAAGAATATCCATCACTTCATTTTTAGAGTCTTCTCAGTTATTCTTTCTTTCTTTCTTTTTTTCCTTTTTCCTTTTCTTTTTTCTTTTTCAATCTTTTGTTGAGACCTGAATATCCACATTAGTAACCATGATCAGTAGTTAGCAATTTGCTAGACCTCCTGACTTTCATCACCCGTGGTCTAAACGGCACTACAAGCTTAAGGGGCCACTAGGGTTGGTGCAGGGCTGAAACAAGGGCCTCAAGATTTAGACAAAGATTATTGGCTCATTTGTTAATGCTTATTAGACGACATTTTTTATTTGTTGTTTGAAAAAAATATATTGATATGACATAAATATGAGAATAGTTTTAAGTATTTTCGATTGTTTGTTAATGTCCTTGTTTTAGGATTAATCACAAAAACATAAAACAAAAGAGAAAATAAAAAAAAAGTTTACAAACAAAACCATTAATTAATGACTGCTGGCTGAGTATAAAGTCCAAACGGGAATTGAATTATAGGACTTGCAATTTAGTATTTTTTTCATCTTTCTCATATCCTTCATTTTTTTTAAATTCAGTTATTGGCTCTGTAGGACCCACACCTTCTCCCATATAAGTTCTATAGATCCAACGGTTGATTTTAAAAAATGAAGGACGAGAGAAGGATAAAAAAATACAAAATGGCATTTCTCTTGACTTATATACCAGCAACTTGGCTTCTATCATACGGAATAGGTGAATGGAGAGGACAATGTACATAATGTTACATCATTTAAGAAAACATATACACCAACAAATCCATGAAATAGATCATCTCTATTTAAAATCGAAGAGGCCAAAATTAAGCCCAGTTGTTGAGAAGACAATATTATAGTAATACATCAAAAACAATTTCTTTGCTTGGGTTAGTTTGAATGAAAAGCTCATGATTGATCATTAAGACTGTCAATTTGTGTTCGCGTGTCGAGTCAAAGACATATGATTATATATGTCAACTCTAATATGATCCATTTAATTAAACAGATCATAATTTTGAATTCTAACCCGCTAACTTTACATTGAGTTTGTATGAAATTTACAAAATGTATCAAAAATTGACAGCTCTACTGGTCATGGCAGATACTCTTCTTATCAAGTGTCACTAACCTTTAATCAAATGAAAGAGTTGCTAAAGGTTCAAATCCATAATATATGTGGAGAGAGAGAGAGAGAGACAGATGGGAGAGAAGAAGAAGCCCATAGAATTAAAGAACAAAAAGGGACAACTGGACCAAGTTATTGATATTTGAAAATTTGAAATCGAAAAATATAGGTAAGTCGGCCCACTGTAGAGAGTTAGTAGGGCCGCCGACCTTGGCTTGTTTCTGTTTAGCTGGGCGTGAACCCCCTTACAACTAGGAAAATATGAAAAGCAGACGTACCCCATCACGCATAATTGGTACCAAATCATCACCAAAAGCCAAAAGGGTCTCTCAATTAATGAGTGAAATAGGTACCTGCTCAAAACTGTACCTGTTTCCTGTAAATGGGAATCTCCGGAAATGAGTTTGGAGTTTCCGCGTCGGCAGGGCCGCCAATTTTTAATACGATATACGACCTCTCAACACTAGCTCAATATATAATTAGCGAATTAAAGATTAAAGGATATAATCGGTTTAATTATATAGATCGAGTTAAATTGACCAGTCTTTTATCTTACCAATCTAAATCTGACACACAACATTAAAATTAGAAATTTTTTATACAATTTACAAACCTGTCACGAACTTAATACGAAATTCTGGTTAAAATTAACAAATTTAACCCACTTAATTAAAATGATCGAACTAAAATTAATCTATATAATTTTATATTCATATTTCGACATAACCCCGTAATCGAACACGAATCATCACTCTTAAACATGAGTACTTCGAGTAACTTGGAGTGCACAGCAGATTTGACCAGCCGCCCTCCCCGCTCCTCTTTCTCTTATTTCTTGTCAAAATTATGTAAAATTCAAACAGAAATCCCGACCCGTTCCAGGCTGGCTGTGGGCTGCCAAAAGAAATTTGGAGAATAAAAATGGCCAATCTGTTTTTTGGACATCAATGATGTCACGTCTGAGCAGATAGACCAAAAAATACAGCCTGCAATTAACGCCAACATGTGGGGAATTGCAGGTGGACGTACTAGGATTGTCTACTTCTTTTGTCTCTTTTTGTTTTTGGTAACTAGCAGTCCTAGGGCCCGGATTTGAGGGGTCCCATGTTTGAGCCAGGCCAGCTCATATCCACCTCCCTGCCCAGCTTGGGCTAACTTTCAATCTCAGGCCTGCCTTACTGTGTATTGGGCCCCAAGACAAGCCCAACCTCAAAAAAAGAAAGACAATTTTCTCAAAGGCAGGCTTGCGTCCGGTTTTTATTCTATGTTTGGGACTGATTAATAATTTGATAGGATTTTAGAAATATGAAATTTTTATGTTTGGATTATTTCTCGCTTCAAATGCATATGTTTGTTTGATACAAATGTAAATAAAAACCGAAAAGGACATGGAAGAAAAACTATATCTAAACCCTTATTTTCTTTCATTTTCCAAAATATTAACTGTTGGGGAAACCCAATTAGCCAGACATGAGAGACCCTGGTTGTGATGGGCCCATGTGGAAACACAAATAAGACAAGCACGAATGGGATTACAGCGAAAGGTGCGCACTGCTGTCGTTTTGGCGCACTTTCTTCCATTGCTCAACCAAGATTCATATTTGTAATGGCACCATGGGCATCGTTGGTTAAAACGAACAACCCCCCTCAACCCGGTACAGGTAGTCCGCGCAACCCCCGGCCGCGGCCACCCACCGTCCGCCCCCCGCGCCCGGCCACACCAGCAACAAGCTCGCAATATTAACAACACCCAATTTGTCCCCTTCCCCAAACTGTCAGACTTTGTTCTCCTATAACCCTTCCCTACCAAGACACAAAATCATAGATTTTGCCACGTCACTCCTTCTTAACTTTGTTCATTTCATCTCCACGCTGTACCATCTCCTTTTGGTGAGCCTTGAATGGAGAGTGAGGTTGCTAGTAGCAACAAGAACTTTTTTATTCTTTTGTTTATTCGAGGATAAATACTGTTTTTCTCTGTTTTTTTCTTTTTTAAAGGATTGATTTGCATTGACTTCTGTCTCTTCATGGGCCTTCCCACAGTACACAAGAGGAGAGAGAGAGAGAGAGAGAGAGAGAGAGGGCCACCATTAGCCCAACAGAGAGGAGCCTGGGTTGTGATGGGCCATGTGGAAACACAAATAGACAAGCACAGATGGGATTACAGCGAAAGGTGCGCACTGCTGTCGTTTTGGCGCATCTTTACTTCCATGTGCTGCAGCCTGCATTCAGATATGTTGCACATGCATTTGGATTAATAAACCCACCCCCTAGTACGGTAGTCCCCACCCCCCAATCAATTATTAACACCCAATTATTGTCCCTTCCCCAAACTTCATACTTTGCTTCTCTATACCCCTTCCTACTCACGCACTCTCTGATTTTGCCACGTCACTTCCCTTCTAACTTTGTTCATTTCATCTCCACGTGTACCATCTCCTTTTGGTGAGGCTTGATGGAGAGTGAGGTTGCTAGTAGCACAACTTTTTTTATTCTTTTTTTATTCGAGGATAAATACTGTTTTTTCTTCTGTTTTTTTTCTTTTTTAAATGATTGATTTGCTTGACTTCTGTCTCTTCATGGGGCCTTCC
>FXXK01001674.1:4427-26386 GCA_900184695.1 Betula pendula | reverse complement strand
AATTCTCATACGCCCATTATTAGAGTCCACCGCTGCATCCCAATTTACCTTATAATGGCCTTCAGAAGAAAGCTTTCATACAATTTAGATCCCCTCCCTAACTTTCATAGTCAAGTCAAGACATTTCAAATTCGTTTTTTTGTATGCTTCTACGAACTCCGTAGCACCACATATAATAGAAGTAGGCGAGTTAAATTCCCCTCCATGAACCACAGAGTTGCGCCTAAGCCAAATCTTCCTTAAAATGCACACAAACAGTTCAAATTCTTCCTTGTCATTGTTGAACATTTCCTTCACCACTTGTAAAAAATCAAGTCCATAGTATGTGCTTTTCTAAAATTTTCTCCTACATTTCTTCCAAACATCCATTGCTGATGGGCATCTCCAAAGAATATTGACTAATCTCCAAGAGTCATCTTAGTAGTAGATGCAAAAGTGAATGAGCTCATTGACCAAGATACCAAATGGTGGAATAAGGCTCTGATTGAAAAAAAATTTCACACAGCAAGAAAGGATGGTGATTTCCAAATTGCTAGTCAACAACATTTTTCAGAAAGACATTGTGATCCGGAAGGGCACTGCGACCGGAGATTTTTGGGTCAAGAGTGCTTATCATTTGAAAAAAGAACGACAAAATTTACTACAAGGAGATTGTTCATCTCGAGCAGGTGAGAATGAAATTTAACATATTATTTAGCAATTAAATATCTCAAATGCAACAAAAATGTTCCTCTGGAGAGCATGCCACAATATTTTGGCCACCAAAGACAATCTTTTGAAAAAATGTGTTGTAAAGGAGGCGTTTTGCCCTATTTGTTTTCTTGAATGTAAAAGTACTGTGTTAGATATTTGATCCCAACTCATAAAAGGATTTGGGTTTGAGTTGGCATATTTTGAACTAGATTATAAACCAAAAAAAAAAAAAAAGGATTTTATACCGTTAAAAATCAAAATTTTGACTTTAATTTGTGTTAAAATATTAATTAAATTATTAAATTTACCATTTTTTATCCGCTTAAGTTTTTAGAATAAATAATAATTAAATATGATTTAATAGCCCAAGATCTTAAATCGATACCCCGAACCTATAATTTTAACTCTTTAAGATTTTAATTAAAATTACTGATTCTGTAATTCACCCTTAATTTAACTAAATATTTTATGTGTTAGACCTGACTGTTAGAGTATATTTAGAATACCCTGAAATTAATATCCGAAATAAAGAGTGATAAAATATTAATTAAACCGTTAAATTAATCATTTTTTACCCGCATGGATCAAATAAGGTCTTAGCTCTAAGCCGGTCCCCTCAGAAAAGTTCTATTTATAGCCACGACTACTCTGCACTCTGGATTAAGCCCCACACTACATAGCCTACTTCAACCAGATCTCTCAGTCTCTCTGGCCCCTGTACTGATGATGAGCATGGCCAAGCTTATCTGCATTCTGCTTCTATCTCTCCTTGCCATTTCCATGGTTGCAACCCAGGTAACTTCTTTTTCTCTGCACAGACTGCATTAATGGGCTCCATCTGAAAAAAGTTTCATAATTCATTCATTCACTCACTTTTTTTTTCCTTTCTCTCTCTTTTGTAGGTCATGGCAAAAGAAGCCCAGTACCACCTGGACAGTGTAAATTTCTTCTTCTTTCTTCTTCTGCGAATTGCTATGATAATTTCTTTAATTTGCCTGATTTATAATCTTGATTCCCATAGTTTGACAAAATATTTACGTTTTTCAGGGGCGATATGGACCTGGAAGTCTTAAGAGCAACCGTAAGTAATTAATCATATTCGATAAAATTAATGTTCTTTATTTATTTTATTTTTTTTTCCTGATGATGTTTGAGAATCTTCTGCATAAAACGATGGATCAGAATGCCCATCACAGTGCTCGAGAAGATGCAGCCAGACACAGTACCACAAACCGTGCATGTTCTTCTGCCAAAAATGCTGCGCCAAGTGCCTCTGCGTTCCTCCTGGATACTACGGCAACAAGGCCGTTTGCCCTTGCTACAACAACTGGAAGACCAAGAGTGGAGGACCCAAATGCCCTTGAACGCTTTCTTTCCTGTAATCCCCACATGGATTCATTTAGATCTAATTTCTATTGTTGGTTGTACCTATCATTAATCTGCTAATCAATTTTAATGATTGATTTGCTCAAATTTTGTGAATTCATGCCGTTTCTTCCCTCGAACGGTTTGAAAAATACTATATATTAAAAAGATAATTATTGAAGCATCTAAAAAAAAATTTATTCTTTTTTAAACTTTTTAAGAGACACTTATTTTTTAATAAATTAAAAGACAATTTTTTGCTTAAAATTTTTTTACGACATAAAGCGTAAAAATCTAATAAAAATATATTCAATTTCAATGAAAAAAAAAAAAACGACCTAAATGATCATATAATATAAAAATCTATAAATTTTTAAAAATTGTAAACTCCTCAAGCTACCCAAAGGGAAGGGGAATTTATTTCACTACTGCTCCTCAGGGTTTTGTCGTTTGTAAACCCTTTATGAAGGAAGAGTGACCAAATTCAGAAACCGTCATGTTCGTTTCTTTTATGAATAAAACTTGTATTAGTTTTTACTAACAATCTAAAAAACATAAGTGATTTATTTTAATACTTTTTGGATGTTTTTTTTTTTATTTTTTTAATAAAAAAAAAAGTGTTCCGATTAGGAACAGAGTAAGAGGTGGGTTGGTGAGGCCATGGCCCCCCTCTACCCCCCCCCCTTACAAAAGAAATTGTTAAAAATGTTTTTTTTTAGCTTTTAAATTTGTTAAAAAGAAACATTTTTAAGTTCTTTCTTTTTTTATTTTGTCCACACAACAAATCTTAATATAGTTTGGCCCCTTAAAAGTTAATTTTTTTAGTTCTATTCATGATTCTGATGTAACACAGAGGTAAAAGAATGATAATTATTTGTTAATATTTTTATTTTAAAAACAGAAAACCAAAGTAAGAAAAAGAATGATAATTATATTGTCGTGTCATTTAAAAAAAAAAATGTTATAATAACATGTAAACCGTTATTTGCAACAAAATTAAAGTTAGAACGTAAATCCTTGATTTATAGGCCCAAGCCTAAATATTAGCAAATAGTGTTGGTAGACTGCCTTGCCTAAAAGATTCAACTTGGAAAAGTGGGTTGGCTCAAAGTTCAATTTGAAGATAGCCCACAAACATCGTCCTACAGTCTGAAGCTCGTTGTTTACCATACAAAAAATTTGAAAAAAAAGAAGGGCCCATTAATTAAAGTTTCTTTCATGCAAAACTTTTTTATGAATCAAGCTGATACGGAAAACTCACCTCAATTGTATCTTAAAGCTTTTTCGTTCTCCTTTTTTTCCTTTTTCTTTTCTTTTTTCTTTTTTTTTATAACAAAAATATTAACAAACAACTAAAAATATAAAACACTTCAAACTATTTTCGCTTTTATATTATATCAGAATACATTTTTCAAACAAAACACAAAAATAAAAATGTCATCTAACAAAAAGCATTAATAAACATAGCCGAATTAAACACCCTATTTTTCCTTCCGAAATAGAATTGTCTCAAATTTCAAGTAAAATGAAAAGCGTTCATTTCATGGTCTGAATTTTATTTTGTTGTATATAATGGCATATCACTTCATTTAAAAAATTTAAATAATGTGATAATATATTTACCATGTTAAAACATATATACTATTAAATCTTTAAAATCTAATTTAAACCATATATTAATGCTCTCTCTCTCCTTATAATGGCATTATAAGGAGAAAGATGGCTCACACAAACATCTCATTATTTTTGTTCATATATTTTGGATTCAAAATTTTCGACATTTATGAAACTCACCTATTCGAGTAAAAAGACAAGCAGTCCGAAACTTGCTCACATAAATAGGCTCCATTGCTCAAATCACTAACCATTTTCAAACCAAAATTACTACCTAAAAAAAAAAAACTATATTCATATGTTGGGCTGAAAATGGAGCATCTTCTTTAGTAAAAAGAGATTCTGGAACTGTCCCTTTTACATATAAACCTTTACACGTGGCTTGTCCATCTTCTGCAATCTGCATGAACCAACCAAAGAGTGAACCTTTTTTCAAATTAGATAACCAACCCGATTGATTCTCTGCATGAAAAGGACGGCTGAAGTCCTTGCCATTGTCTCTCTCTCTCAGCCAGGCCCACCATTAGTGCATGAGACCCTCCTTAGGAAATTATTGCATCTAAAAAATTATATAATTAATCCCAAATGAGTTTACTTTTATGAGAAACTGAGACAGGGCAGTTGGTTGCTTCAGGAGGGAAAAATTAATATAAATATTAAATGAACAAGTGTGAATATTGGACACGTGAAAGGTCCCTTGTATCTACTCTCTCTGACTCTCTGTTCCTCGTCTAAATTTCATGAAAAGCCAAAACAAAAAGCGTATATTGATCGTCTAATTTTCTTTCCTAATTATAAATTCCGCAAGAAAGATAAAGAAAAATAGTAAAATATAAAATGGGCAAAAGGCCTTTTGTACCAGCCGTGCCTATTACTTTGTCTTCGTCCCTGTGCAGTCTGAAGAGGTATTTGCAAGCCATGGAGTCTTGGAATCCAAGATGATCAGGTACTCATCTTTCAAGTTCGCACCAACCCAGTTTGTCGATTCGTATATCTTTGAGAACCCAGATGATAAAATCTTGATTTTCAGTGTAATGTTGCTCTTTTTAGTTTTCTTTCGTATTTTGGGAGATTTTCTATTATTATTGTTAGTTCTAGCTTCTAACAGCTTAAAATTCAGAAGATATACGCTTGTTTCAGCTGAACAAAAAAAACCTCAAATTCAAGCATTCTTCTAACTTTGTGTGCAGATTGATCACCTGCTTTGATGACAAATCCAAAAAGGGAAGCTTTTTGTGTTTTTTTTGAGGAACTCAAGGCTCATGACTATCATTTGGGCAAAAAAGAACGCCTTGTGATCTTCTTCAAAACCCCTTAGGGTTTAAAGGCAGAAAATGTGTTACTTTCCACAATGAAAATGGGCGTTTCTCTTTCTGTGCTTTTGGAAATTAAGCTGATCTTGTTACCGTGTAGGAGTTAAGTGGTCTTCCTTTATGTCCCTTTAAATTGATGCAATTAGAAGATAGGAATTCATTGGCTTGGATTTGTATTTTTTTTTCTCTGCCATTGGCTTGAATTCGTAGAGTCTTTGATATTCCCTTTCTTTCATCTTTAGGAAGATACTATAATTTAATCACTTTTTTGTAGTCTACTAGCTGTTGCTCTCTTGTTTAACTTTCTGAACTCAGAACAGTTTTTCCTGAATTTTGCCAATGTCGGAGAAAAGCATGCTTTCCTCAAGGCTTCTTTTCTACCTAGTAACCATTTCTATGTTCCTTTTGATCCTTTCATCTGTGTTCCTTCTTGAATTTACCAATACTTCTATCATACCTAGATCAGTATTTAAGCTTATTCTTGATAATAACACATCAGTTTACTTCAAACCCAATGTCAAAAGTGAACAAATTACAAGTCCTTTCACCCCTTCTGTGGATACACAAATTAATGCCAAAAGGCCCGTGAGAAGTGGAAAATTGGCATGTCAAGTAAAAAATTCAAGTAGGAAAATGCCTTCTCCAGGAAAGCATAGAACAATGGACTGTGACCCTTCTCAGGCTCTCTTGAGGGTATTTATGTATGACTTGCCTCCTGAATTTCACTTTGGATTATTGGGTTGGAAGGGAAGGGTGAATGAAACATGGCCAAATGTCAACAACCCAAGTCGAATCCCACCATACCCAGGTGGGCTGAATTTACAACACAGTATAGAGTACTGGCTCACCCTTGATCTTCTGTCGTCCAACACCCCAAATGTGCGTAGACCTTGCAATGCCATAAGAGTGAAGAATTCAAATCAAGCAGATGTCATTTTTGTGCCATTCTTCTCATCTCTGAGTTACAACAGACATTCTAAGCTTCATGGGAAGGAGAAAGCTAGTGTTAACCAGATGTTGCAGAGCAAATTGATAGAGTTTTTGAGGGGTCAGGAGGAATGGAAGCGATTTGGTGGGAAGGATCATTTAATTATTGCCCACCATCCAAATAGCATGTTAGATGCAAGAAGTAAGTTGGGGTCAGCCATGTTTGTACTCGCAGATTTTGGAAGATACCCAGTTGACATTGCAAATCTTGGGAAAGATATAATTGCTCCTTACCGGCATTTAGTGAGGACCATTTCTGATGGTGAATCAGCACCATTTGACAAGCGTCCTATATTGGCATACTTCCAAGGTGCAATATATAGGAAAGATGTGAGTTGTTCTTCTTTTCCCTTTTACAATGAATCATTCAAGTGTTCGTTTTGCGATATGTTACTGCTTCATCTGGATATCTCTCTTCTTTTAGTAGACTTATTCTACCCCCCAATTTTGGAATTAATCACCACATGCTTTAAACTGTTTTTATTCTTGTGGTTTGGTTGATAAGAATGAAGAACGTATAATGAAATGCTTTGTGATTAGCATCCTGAATTTGATATCAAAATGACTTCAGATGTGAATTTAGGACTCAATAATAAATACTGCTTAAAGCAGAGAACTTAGATTATCTTGTCCTTTGCTCTGGACATCAACTTGGTTATAACCGCATAAAATAAACACCATGACAACGTTTCTTGGTCTGTCCACAAGAATGTCCCAAATCAAATAGGCATGACCATTCTGTTAACTGAAATGTTGTGTACCAGTTTTGTAGTAATCTATGTTTCTAGGTTCCCAAGCAAACAACAGTTTGTAATTGGCTTACACTTCATCATATGGAAAACATTCAAAATCTATAGGGCAATGGCAAGACTTGATTTAAATAGTTAGTTTCATGTGTCACGAAATCAAAAACTTACCCAATTTATGTAATGCATATGAAGAATGCTGTTAATTAATTTCAAGGGATATGATTGACACAATAAACTTCTACTGCTAGTTCTTTATGGTGGTTATGATGGCCTCTTTTGTCATCATTGCTGGCCTTCCAACAAACCAGCTCTCTTTGGTGCTCTCCTTCTAGCTTTTTTCATTGTTTGAATTACATGGTGATACCTTACTCCATGTAGATCAACCTGATCTTGATTTTAAATTTATTTTCAGGGAGGATTCATGCGCCAAGAACTATATTACCTTCTCAAAGATGAGAAAGACGTGCACTTCACATTTGGCAGCATCCAAGGGAAGGGAATTAGCAGCGCAGGCCGAGGGATGGCGTCATCCAAGTTCTGCCTCAATATTGCCGGAGACACCCCTTCCTCAAATCGCCTTTTTGATGCCATTGCAAGTCATTGTGTTCCTGTGATTATTAGTGATCAGATTGAACTACCATTTGAGGATGTCTTGGATTACTCACAGTTTTGCTTATTTGTCCGTGCATCTGATGCTGTAAAGAAGGGTTACCTACTGAATCTTCTTCGAGGAATCAAGCAAGACAACTGGACCAGAATGTGGGAAAAATTGAAGGAGATTGCTCATCATTTTGACTATCAGTATCCGTCCCAGCCTGATGATGCTGTGGATATGATTTGGGAAGCAGTTTCACGTAAGATATCTTCAATACAATTTAAACTCCATAGGGGGAACAGATATAAAAGATCTCAGTCTTTCGTACAGAAGAATTGAAATGACAAACGCCTACTTGAAAGAGTCATTGAAGACACAGCATTATCATTTTTTAAGATCTGTTAGGGCATTTCTTCACTTATTTTTATCCACACCACTTGTGATGTTCATTGATTCAGTTTTTTATATATATATATATATATAATAACAATTGCCTTTGCTGTGCTGGTCAAGGAGCACTTGTATAAACCTCATTTTAGTCTCTTCTTCCTCCTTTTAGACACTCAGCCCAGCATAAAAACAGAACAAATAAAAGAAAGTATTATTCGATGAAGATGGCCTCTGAGTTTATGTGCTTTGGAAAGTGCATCAACAAGAAATGCCACATGCCACATGTACTTTCAAGTGCGCACTCTCTTATGTGATCATGAAAATCACCATCAAACAAAATTCAATGGTAAGTCATTCAATATTTAATAGTAATTTTTACTATTACATTAGGAACCGTGTACTAGAAAGTACATGTAGCATTTCATGTGTATCAAATATTAAGTGGATCTGACAATGATCTATTCAAAATTCAATGGTGATTTTTATTGTCAAGTCAAGGAGTATGTACTTGAAAGTACATGTAGCATCTCTCGTGCATCAAATATCAAGTGGATCCAATAGTGATCCATCCAAAATTCAAATTCAAATGTAATTTTTATTGCTACGTCAAAGAATGTGCACTTGAAAGTGCATGTATCTCATGGATCAAATATCAAGTGAACCAAGCATGCAAGTGAACAAGGAATGAATCAAAACAACATGATGAAAATGCTATAGCCCCCAAAAAACAAAAATACATTCTATTGATTAACTGTATCCATGGAAGAAGAGTCACCAATACAAAACTATTGAAATTCTTGTCTTTTTTTAATATAGAAAAATTGGAAAATTCGCTATATATATATTGTATGCATGAGCCAGCATCGTCATGCATTTTTAGTATTCAGCTGTTGGAACCTAAGATTACAAGATACAGAGATAGTACTGCTGGCTCACACATTGGTTTTAGCCGCAACTCTTCAGTTTGACAGAAAGCTTCAACTGAAACAAATAGAAACAATGAAATTCAATCCCAATGCCAGCCACCCATGTGTTTCTCTTTGCATCAGTTAATAGCCTTTAGCCGTCTCTAATTCCTTTAGAGTAACTCCCTCCACTCCACAGTAAAAAAGAGACAGGCTTGAGCATGTCAACCCCTGTTGTGAATTGGGTCTGATCCTTTTCGAACACTTCTTTTGTTGGACTGATTGGGATCAAACATTATTGAAGGGGCAGGGGCCAAATTCAGCTTCATATGCACATCTTCCTCTGCAACACCAGCTAGAACTCGCAGATGTTTAAGAAATGGAGATTTCCCTTGGCCCCATTTCAGAGCAAGATCAATGCTTCTCAGGCCAGAAGCCTGCTGTGGTTGAAGAGCTAAGAGCCCTATACAAACAAGAAGAAAGACTCCTCTATAAGCCAAAGGACCCATGCTTAATTGTACTCTGCAGAAAAAACTAGAGAATATGTGGTATGTCTTAGACTCTTATGCCTTATTCCTATAAGAATACGCCAGAGGTTTATCTTTTTATGGGATTTGGAAGGCTAAAAGCATAAAAAGCACAAGGCGGCCCCAGAAGATGTAGGGAAGTTTTAGATTCAACTCAATCATAAGCCTGTCACAGAAGCAATAAAAGGCTGTTTTAGAAGACTCTGACAGGTTTGAACGAAAAGTTAGTTTGGAACACTATCCTTGGGAAGCCAAGTATCTTTGCATTTCGATTCCCTAAATCTCTCTTATCATTTGCCTTGCTTCTTTTTTACCGAACCAACCAAGACCAAGAACAGACTCTTGAACTCTTAACTAACTGCCCCCACGTAATCCGACCACACTGACATGTCCTTAAAACATGTTACATGCTTTACATGCAGGCTTCAACTGAGCTGATGCACCTCAAACATATCTCATGTTTTCAAGTGTGTTTTTACTCCCACGAAACATCATATGTAATATGGGCATGAGTACTCTTATCGTTTAACCCAATTTCATTCCCCTTATCCTCCAATTTAGTTAAAGTATGGAACTAGAATTTTAGGAGAGGGGGGACAACACTATTTTTATTTTTATTTTTTGGGTCCATTTCATAAAAATACCTAAAATTTAGAAGAAATTTTCAAATTTTTGTTTTTCAGGAAGCATTCTCATCTCCTCACCTTTGCACTTGGAAAAGACCCCCTCCTTACTAATTCATGTTTGATTTCTTACTTATTAAAAAAGGCAATGCTAGATACTACACTCCCCATCACACCCTTATCTTACTTGATGGATGGGCATTGAACCTTTGGATTTTTTTAAGTGAAAGGAAAATATATGCAATTGTTACAATATTACTGAAAAGAAGAATATTAAGAGTAATGCACTCTTCACGCCCATTTATCACACCTATATCAAACTTGCTGGCATAACGTGTTTTAAATAATTTTTCATGTCAATCACTTAATGTTATCATGTTAACCGATATAATATCACTTAATGTTATCATGTTAACCGATATGATATGAGTATAATAAATTGATGTGAAAAGCAACCTTACTCGTATATTAATGTCTGGAAAATGAAAAATGAAAAAATTGTTAAATCAGATGTTGAGGTTACTATAGTGGCAAGAAAGACATCAAAAGTAGAGAGACGTTGGGGAAATGGGTAGGGAATAGTAACCCCTCCCAAAAAAAAAAAACCCAAACACTTGCTTTATGCACCAAGACTTGCTTTAAGCTAACTTACTTTAGAATTCCAAGCTCTTCCCTCCATGCAACCAAAATCACAATCTTGGTTTCTTGTGCTAAATGGAATTCCTTTATGCTTTTCTTTGCTCTCTCTTCGGATTGCTCAGGCCTAAATCCTCCATTCAAAGTTTCATAGGAAACCCTCATTCGGCTTCAATATCTGCCCTTGTCTTCTTTTCTTTCTTTATTTTGTTCTCGCTTATCCATGAAGACCATCTTTCTCTTCTCTCCCTCCCTCTCTATCTTCTTTCTTTCTTTCTTTCTTTTTTTTTTTTACCCCCAACTTCTTTCAACAACTTGAAGTTATAAAATCCTACAAACAAGAAAATATGCTAAAGTACAGGCTGCTAAGAAGGAAGAATGGGGAGTGGTCATGGTCCAAACCAAGTATACCTTAGATACTGTGGGCCTCTGCTTTTAGTACTGTATTAAAGCAAAAGAATCAATGAATTGTTGCTTTCCAAAATCTCCCTTCACCATCACATTTCACTTTAACGCCACCCCCCCCCCCTCTCCAGTTTCTTGCTTGTATACAACGGTAATATTTGTGTTCATTCATATCATCAGCTGGCAATCCCAAAAAATGCCACGTCATGGATGGCGTGGCATGCGCGTTTCATTCTGAAATTCGCGTGCTTGGAGAGTTTGGCTTACCTCCGGTGATCGCCAAAGATCTCCTATGCAAAAATAAACGGTGGAGATTGCAAAATTAAAATTCTGTCTTCAGAAAAATAACAAATGACAAAAGACACAAATCAAAGCCGGGTGTCTTTGCAGATTCTCAAGAATGGTCCTACTAAAGTGATAGATTCCAGAACCTCAAGGTTTTTATTACCTAAAGTGATCCAAGATAAGAAACCTAAATTGGATGAGCCAGCATCATGGGTGTCTTATCAAATTCTTTTTGGGTCCACAATCAAGATAGAACCAACAACAAAAATACGTGTACTGTGTACATCTTTCTTGCCAAATGACAACAAATATACGATTATCATTAACCTTCAATCATTGCTTATCATATTAATTTATAACAGTAAAATAAGATAAATGAAAAGGTGAGAGGAGGAGGAAAAGAATATTTGTAGCCGTTATTAATTTATAAAAATGTAAATTGATCTATAATGTTGGCTTAAATACACATCATTTTCTGTGATATAAAAAAAAATTCAAAGGTCCTCGAAATATGCTAAAATAAAAAATCACTCCCTTAAGACTTTTCCCTTTATATATTTATATTTTAATAATATTTTTATTAAAAATAACATGTGATGCATTCTTATTGTCTAACATGACAAATTGACATAAAAATATTTATAATTATACCAACCACGTGACCAATTTAACATTTTCCCATTAATTTATAGCAATAAAAATATGGTTAAATGAAAGGATAAGAGAAAGAGGAAAGAACATCTATTGCCGTTACTAAGTAATAGTAACAAATTTGGATAACTCAACTGATATATTATATATATATATATATATATATATATATATATAAGAGAAGAGAGAGAGAGAGAGAGAGAGAGAGAGAGGAATTTTAAATATGCGCACAAGAGGAAGAAAAGAGAAGAGGATTCGATCTACTGACCTCATCTTCATGAGGCCACTAATTAATTAATTAAGTTGGAAAGTCAAATTTTTTATTTAATCAATTCACTAATTATTAGTTGGCGCGGCCGAATGTAAATGACTTAGTAAAAAATTATTACCTCCCTAAACAGGACTCATACAAGATTATGAGAACCCCCAAAAGTACGTTTACAAAGCAGTGATGTCATATGTCTTGACATGAAAAAGCATGCGAGCTCCAGTCTTGCCATATATGTCATGGTGTGTTTCAAACTAAGCTTCCAAACATATACATAACATCTTTAGAGAGAAATCATGGTGGATGAAGCAGCCTACGTCAGCAAAGTATGCTGAGAGAATACAAAATAACATTTTTCATTCTTAAATACACGCTCACACCATAAATTCTACTATCAGGATAATTTGCAATATAATAATCTGTGAAAACAGCCCTAAAAAGAAAAGTTTCCCAATCAGCATAAGTGCTGCAGTAAGACCCAGGATATATGTACAAGCATAATGAGAGAAATGGGAGGACATTCAAAAAGGGAAAAATAAGAAGAGAGGGAGGGGTGATAGAAGACCCCATTAAAGATGCAAATCGAACCAAAAAAAAAAAAAAGCCTTCCAATTTTCTCACTGCCAGTAGCAATTTTAGACAACATGCTCACATTTTCAGCTGCAACTTTTCTGCTCCACTAATGCAGAATTTACCGCCACATTATGAACACCATATCATTGAAGTGGTTCCTGATGGGGAATCACTGCAGGTCCCGGTGCTATGGTGAATTGCAAGCCCCGACGTTGTCCAGCCTGCAGCATAAAAGCAACTTCTGTAGCTGCAAGTGCTGCTGCTTCCTGATTCAATAGAAACATTTATGAACAAATTAATGAAAAAGTACTAAACAAAATAATGTACAACAATTTTGAAATTATTGCATTACCACCCAAACAAGTCAGCAACTATCAAGTATGCCAGACAAGAAATGATAGAATTTGGAGATGACACATGTATGAAAAGTAAGAAAGAGAGAAATTCAAGAAGACCCTATTTGTTGATATAGACATCATTTCCCAGCTGAAGGAAATGGAACTAGCCATCAATCAACAGTTCAATTCCAATTATATCAAGGGATTACTTCTCTTAAATGACCAACAAAGCACGATTCCAACAATATTTTCCAGTGCATGAGAAGCAAGCCAAATTCCAATTGACTTTCCTTGCATAATCAACCTCATTGCTACTACTAAACCATAATCGAGAAATATATTTTGGTCAAAAATTTATTTCCTCCAAAATAGCAGAACCAAATGCTAACCTGTCTTTGCCTTCGACGCTGCAATATACTGATGGCCCAGGCCATTATGTAACATGGCAGAAGAAAACCAGCAGCCCGAAGCAAGAAAAGCTGTAAAGCATTAACAATATAGTTAAACAGTGAAACAAGGTGAACTTTTGAACTCAAACACTGAAATCTTACTTACAGAAAAAAAAGTGGAAGCATCATCTTCCCCATCAGCATTGGTAAGGGATAGAGCATGCCTCAATAGCAGAAGAGCCATCAACTGCCAAGAAACAACAGAATAGATCAATCTATAACCACACAGCATCTTCATGTAAATTGATATTATACTATCACAGAAAAAGGGTCAATAGAGACCACAGCAATAAATTTTTCTTTTCCAATTGAGAACAAGTGTATCCAAGGTGTTGCCCGCAAAAGGGACCCAGATCACAATGTAAAATAAGGTCTAGATGCTGCCGACCAGTATAAACCAGCTCAAAAGGACAGTATGTAAAATTCCATAAATCATGCAGGCGTCAACTCCTTCAGATACATCTACAACAAAAGTTCTCAATGAAAATGACAGGCTCACCAAGACATTTGATTCCTATATACCAAATATTTAGACATATAATTTATAGATTCAAGTTAAGAAGTGGTTGTCAAGGCTTACAATTAGAGCTGCAGAGCGGCAAAATGCAGCTCCACTAGCACTAGTATTAGCATAGTCATCATACTCAGCCTCCAAAAGATGTCGTTCTGCCGCTGCCATTGCCAATAGTCGAGGATCATGCAAATCCAAGGGGGCACCAGAAATTGTCCAACCCTCACTGTGAGACAAATCCACAAAACAAAGAATAAAGTTTCGAATAGAAGAGCGTGTAAGATGCAAGTCCTTGCACAGTGACACCTAAGTGTAGGGACAGAGAACAAACTTGCCTTATATCAATTGCAGTATCTTCAGAGTGAGGTGGAGGGGGTGGGGCAGTATAACCAGGTTGATAAGGCTGCAAAGAGAATTTTTATGTGAAAGTTGATAAACTGATTTGACTTCTCAATTCATAAGTGGAATTAGCTAATGATGAACATATGATCACAAGTTTTTCAAGTGATCTCACACTAACATGCATTCAAATATGAGACCATGTTATTGGAAGCCCACACTTAACCCATGTCAGTGCAAAATGAGCTCGAGAATTCAACACATCTTAATGTGCATATCACATTCAAAAAAACAATTCTCTTCAATATCAAAAAGAGAGAGAGAGATCAGAAGGTGGTATCAAGTTCGCTTAAATACATGATATAACACATATTCCCACTTGGTACCTATGCAACACCAGATGCAATTATTCATGATACAACAAACTATTTCATACTCACAATTCACATTCACCAAGAAATAGAAAACCATCACCATGGCCAGTTTCTGAAACAAAACAAGTTGCTTACGTCCATGTCTCCATGAATGAATATTGGCAATTTTCATATATTATACATCCGACATATAGAAATCATCTATTTATATTCCTTACTGAATAGGGTGAAGATAGCAACAATTCTAGATACTAAAAAAGTGGGGGCTTACCTGATGACATATCTCACAAGTTATATCCCCCTTCTCGTTGCACCATCGTTGAACACATTTCCTATGAGCAAACTGTATAAAAAGAGGGGCAATGGGGAGGAGGCGGGAATAAGTTGCAAGTTTTGGTGATTTATAACATTATTACAACAAGACATTGGAATATAAAAAGAAAGAAGGGAACAGATCAAAATATCAAAGTACTGATTATGGGAGCAAGCTTTAACATGTCAGATAGTCGGGCCTCTAATGCATGGCCTAACACTACTATCTAGCTTGATTAGAGCAATAGGTCCTTAATATGAAGATTTCTTATCTAAGATATGGTGTGTGTGTGTGTGTGCAAGCGTGTGACAGCTGATAAGCATGACACGTACCAAGGTTGGGCCACTAATGCATGGCCTAATACTACTATCTAGCTTGATTAGAGCAACAGGTCCTTAACATGAAGATTTCTCATCTAAGATGTGGTGTCATATATTACATGAAAGTTGCATTCTTTTCTCTTAGAAAAAATAACCACTGGCCATTGTGTTAGTGGTAATACCTGTCATTATTCATATCTTTTCTAATAGAAAAAATGACCACCGGCCATTGCAGCCAAGTGGTAATACCTGTCCCCTTCTGATGAACAAAAGGTATTCCATTCCAAGTGGAGAGGCTACACAATTGCGCAGGCCAATTAACCTTTCGATTGTATTATAGGCCAGCCACCAGACCATTTAGATCAATTAGATACACTAAAGGGAAATTGTTGACAAACCCATGCCTCTGAATATGAACTAAAGACCATAATTCACATATGTCATGTCATTATTTAAATCCCTGGGAATTGGATCAAACATAAATTATCAACATCAAAAAACAGACATTAAAACACTTTAAAGTGATAGCCTACTCCAAACAGAAACATGATCAAGATAATTAGTTTCATTGGTGCTGATGGAATATACCCTTTAAACACATAACAGATTCTAAAGTAAGCAAGAATCAAGAAGAAATTAAACCCTCAGATGTTCAAACATTTCACATTCAGAAAGGAGAGCACTGTCTCAAGAAAATATATATATATACCTTCAAACTACCGCTGCAAGCACAAGGGATCTCCAAATTATTAATGCTATCTTCCTCCTGGCAAATGCGACATTCCACCGACTGAATCAGTGGTTCTTCTTCTGACACGCCATGTTCCTCAACCCCCTCAATGTCAATGGCACAATGTGGATCAGCAGGTTGCGAGCCAGAACCCTCTCCAGAAGATCCCGGGGCTGCCTCAGCCCCTTGCAGTGATTGCAAACTTTCGGGCGTAACGGGATGGTCAACACATAAAACCACATGATCGCCCATTCTTTTACTCAAACTGAAGCTCCTATTCACCATAACATAACTAAAATCATTAAGTTCCAAAGTTGTGAACAGGCAACAACTTCACCAAAAAGTAAAATTCCATTTAATTCCAAACAATTTTCTGCTGACTAACAATGAAATGCATTCAATAGTTCACAGATAAAGTTAAAACTTCAAAAATCTTCATGCTGGGTTTCATTTCTCCTCAAAGAAACACAAAATATCATACTTGAAAAAATGTTCTTTTCGCTTCTACTTACTTAGTTTTATCAGCAGACACCAAAAAAACAATAAACTGTTTGGAATTTGTGACAAATTCAATTGGAAGCTGCAGCTGCAGTCTTGAGATTCCGCATTTTCCTTTTCTTTTTTCTTTTTTCTTTTTTTTGCTTTTTCCTTTCCGCCAGAAGGAAAAGTTCGTTTCCAACAACATCACAATAACTAAAACCAAAGGAAAACATTTCCATATCAAGAACTTCAAATTTCCAACAAAGTCAACCCATTTCAGCTCTCTGTTTGGCTGATCAGAAAATGCAGGAAAACGCCATTAACCCAGCAAAAACCATTCCAATCAACAACAATAAAATCAATAACACAATTGAAAGAAGCAAAACAAAACTCAAAGTTCTAATTTCCCTCTCTTTTCCCTTCTTTTCAAGCAACCAAACAAAAGGGTCGCACTACCGCAACCCCAACGCCAACCCAAAATCCCAAACTTTTCTTCAAAAACCCTAAAACGCGAACAGAAAGATCAACAACTTACCCGCACCTTACAAAAACAAAAAACAACAACAACTTACCCGCACGATTTATCACAAACCCCAAGAACCACCAATCCCGATCAAATTTCACCGAAATCAGGATCCTTTCATTAAGACCAAGCTAAATTAACAAAACCCAGACCGGAAAATTACCTGTAGATTTCGTCGAATTTGCGCTGTTTGGACCAGAATTTCGAGCTTTCTTAGAAAAAAGTCTAACACGCCCTCTTTGCTTTCTCTTTGAAATTATGAAATCAAAGAGAGAGAGTTTGTTTTATACGGAGCACGCTCAAGTCGATTAGGTTCGGTGTAGACGAAGCTGGGGTTTCTCTTGGCTTGGGTAACGTTCGTCCAAAGCGTAATGTAAAATTACGGTTTTGTCAGCGGGTGAACGCCCTTTGCATCCTCAACCCACCACTCATTCCAATTTACAATTCTTACCATCTTTTTATAACTCTTTGCATTTTTTTTTTAAAAAAAAAAAAAAAAAAAAAGTTAAATATATTTTAATTATATGCTGATACGTCTTAATAAATTGTTTAAAAAAAAAAAAAAGTTCTAATTTTTAGTTACTATACTGTTAATTTTAAATTTTTTACATTTTTCAAGTGTATATTAATATTTATATTGTTTTTGTTAAAAATTTAACAACAAAAATGATAATATAATAAATGATATAATTGAAAACTAACAGAAGCCCCCAAAATTGATAGTGAAAGTTGAAAATCAAGAGAGTGAATTGATTTTATTAAATTTCCTTTTATAATATTCACTTTCGAAAAGTGAAAATTATTTTGTATAATTTTTATATTATCTTTTATGTTTGAGAAAAACAAATACTATTTGTGTTGGGTGGATACATTCTTCTTGTGTCAAATGGATCTTATTTTTTTGTTTTATTTTAAAGCTCCAATCTCCAAACTCTTTTTCCAAAAATAAAATCATAATAAAATTTTATTCTCAAAATCATGTTACAATTGACTTGAAAATTAAATGGAACAGAAATTCTTTTTAGATTCCAAATCCTATACACTCTCTTTGTCTTTCCTAATATCATTTTTGTTAACCTCTTAATCACCAACAAGGTAAGCACTCTTTTAATATGATTGCATTTTAATTACAATGCTATGAATTAATTATCTATTTTATCCGAATTATAATAGATTAAAAAAAATCATAAAATATATGCATTTTAATGATATCAACTCTCTTTTTAAAATATTTTCAGATGTACAGCAAAATGAAAATGTAATATAATATTAAAAAAAATTAAACAGATAAATCTTAATTAATTAGTTGATATTATGAAATTTTTATCTATTTCAAACGGTAGAAAAATAAGATATTGTAACGTAAAAAAAAGTTAGAGGATCTGCCAACGTGCCACGTTCCTGGTCTAACCAATCCTATAGGCTTCATTTAATTTCCCACCTGTCCTTGTAGGTTTTTTTTTTTGGTGGTAATTTCCTGTTAGGTCCGTCCAGCAAAATGTTGTCAAGTCAACGAATTGTGATTATTTTTTTTTAATTTTTTTGTGGATAACGAATTGTGATTATTTTGGTTGTGAACAAAACTTTTTATAAAATAATCGGCTAAGTTTTATTCGGCTTGATTATATATTTTTTTTTAGAGTAATACTGTAAATCACATTTTTATTTTATATTACTGACGTAGTGACTTGTTAATATCAATTAATCTTTTGTTATTTTTTTATTTTTTAACAATAGTTAATTGACACTATTACGACAACATAATAGACTAGTAGTGAAATAAAAGTATAATTTATAATATTACTCTATTTTTTATGTAAATAGAACTAGATTATGAATCAATTTGTCAAACATGACATTATAGTCACGTCAAGAGTACTATTTTTTTAACCGTACATTTTTAAATCGTTAAACCAAAAAGACCATTTTTATGTGTAGAACACTTACAAACCTATCCTAAGTCAACATTAAAAACAAAAAAAAAAACAAAAAAATGAATTGATCACATTGAGTAAGAAGATGATAAAATCTGTATGCTTGATATTTTTTTTTAAAAGAAAAATTTGTTAAGTTATAATTGGAGTTTCTAATAATTACTTATAAAATTAAACTCTTCTTGTAGTCAATTAACCATAAACCTTTTAAAAAATGTTAAATTTTTCAAAAAAATAAAAAATAAGAAGTTGATGCTCAAGTGACGTTTAATTATCACATCACCTAAACCAACTTAAAAATAAATAAATAAAAAGGGAAAAGCGTAAAATTTCTCAAACCTTTTTGTTAGGTAGCAACTCAAATTACCCCTAGATTTTTTGGGGATTATGATGAATTGCTGGTACAAGTGGACCAACCAGTTTGATTGCATATAAAATCAGAACTCCACCCCAATCCAAATAAATACAACTCTTCCCTCAAACAGCATTAATTAGTATGCCAGCCCTATGCACAGCCTTCACTGTAAATTTTCACTCTATTATGGGCAGGTAGGTGCTTCTAATACGTTTCAATAAAATTGTTTGAGAGGACTAAAAAAAAATTATTCTCATTTTTGTTAAAAAAAAAAATTATTTTGTCTTTTATTATTTATTTTTAAAACAAAAATATTAAAAAACAATTCAAACTCAAAACATTATTCGAAACATAAAAATAACTTTCACTTTTATATCATATTATAACACATTTTCAAACAAAAAACAAAAACAGCCCGTATAACACATTAACAACCAGGGCTATAGTGTTCAAAAGGTGGTTTAATACATTATTTTCTCAAATGGCATATCCTATCAAACGTTTTTTTTATTAATTATATTTTAATTTTTTTTTAAACCTCATGTTTTGAAACTACTAACCTAGATAATCATTAAATGTTCAATTTTTTAAATGACAAAAAAACATATCACATATAAATAGTTAAATATGATAAAATAAAGTTTAAACTTTTAGAATAAATAGTGATTTAATATAATATTAGAGGCAAAGGTCTTGAGTTTGAATCTTGTCTCTGTTATTCATCTTCTCATTTAATTAAATGTTCATATGTTAAGTTTAAACTTTTAAAATAAGTTGTAATTTAACAAAATAATATAAAATATGAAATGGTTCCCATGTTCTCACGAGGTTGAGTTAGGTAGTTCGTGTAAGTAGAGTGAGAGCTTGTTCAAGATTGCGTTAAGAATCTTAAAAAAATAAACATTATTACCTAAAAAGTTGTGCCAAACAAAACGTTTTTTTTTTTTTTGTAAGTACATTAACAGAAAAGCAAGAAAACACAAGAGGAGGGGCTAGCCCAAGTTCACAGCAAGGGAGGGGTGTGGATCTTTTCCACTACAAATGGGGGAAGAGGAGGAAGGAGGAAAATAAGTGGGAATGCAGCCAGAGTGAGATCTGGCCGCGGCCCAAAATGCCACATGATGGGCGCAGAAGTTTGCACTTCTGTTAACTTTCCTAGCCTGCCAGGAGGAGGAGGAAGGGAGAGATGCAATAGTATCTGAAATGAGGCTTTCAATGCGCCAATCTTGAACAATATAAGGGTGTTGAAGAGCCAAGATGACAATGTAAGAGTCTCCTTCAATGGTGAACTTGCTGAGATTGAGGGAGCTTGCCAAAGAGGTAGCCAGACGAGCTGCCAATGCTTCACCAAAAATAGGATCACAAGGGGGGTTAATCTGTGAGACTGATTTGATGATGTTGCCGTGAGAGTTTCTACACACTGCTGCCTGGACCGAGTAATCATCTCTGATGGTTGTGTCGAAGTTGACCTTGAACGAGCCTGCCATAGGGGGAGACCATTTCTCAGGGGAAATGGAAGAGGGAGCTTTCCAAGCCGAGAAGTGATCCCAAGCCAATTTCTTGATAGCCAAACAAAATGTTAGTATGTTAAAAAAATCTCCAAAAGTAATTTTTGACTTTTATACTCTAAAAAAAAATGTCAAAATGCATTTTTGAGAAAAAAAAATTAAAAATAAATATTTTTCTAAAAAATTATTTTTTGCTTTAAAAATTGAATAATGATATATGTTAACCCATGTCCACAAAATGGACACTAAAAGTTGATGTAACTTTTAAAATCACCATTGAATTTGTAATAGATTATTATTGACTTTTGATTTAATGGTAATTTTAAAAGTCACGTTAATTTTTAGTGAACACAATATAGACATGAGATTGACTTATATAATTACTCTTAAAAATTTTGTTTCTCAAGCAATATGAAACAACGCTATAACTCATTAACAGCCCAACAACCAATATGAACATAACGCTAGTTGCTTTTATTAGGTTTTTTTTTTATTTATTTATTTGCCAAATTATGAACAGCTATACATGCATGATCCAAATTTTTTTATGATTATTAATTAGGTCATCCCAAGATAATGAATCATGAGGATAGGTTTGGCAGTCCATATTCGTAATGGCGGCCTACTGAACCAATGTGCAGTGAGGCACATACAAGTTATTGGAGGCAATCGTCACCACTGAAATTTCCAAAGCAAGCACATTTGGAATATTGCCAAACATTAGCAAGAGTGGGTTAAATATTATCAAATTGCAGGGAAGAGATAGGATGAAAGTTAACAGGATGAACTTAAAATTAATATTTATCTCGAAATATAATTTGTCTACTTGCTATGTTTATTGCTTTACACGTTAGCTTCGACTAATATTAGCTACGTTGCTAAGAATCATGTCTAAATAGTAACTTTTTTTTTTGCTTGGTTAATGGTGTTTTTAATGTTATTAGACCATCATAAAAATGTCGTGATATACTTTGTGAAAAAAGAATTATTAAAGTTGTAGAAGCGCTATAAAAAAATGAAATTTATACTCAATTGCGGCTTGGATTAATAAATGAATCTAAATAGATTTGGAGATATGTGTTAGAGTTTTCATTTATGGTATATTTGTTAATTTTAATGTTTTCTTATGCCACCGATGCGATTGAAAGTATTGTGGAAGATGATTTGTATTTTGAACAAAGAGCATAAAAAATTATCCTAATTAAT
>FXXK01001673.1:40922-70873 GCA_900184695.1 Betula pendula | reverse complement strand
AAATTTTGCTTATTGTAATGCTGGTTTGCTGCATTTGTGAACCGCAACTACCGTGTTCTCGCATGGTTCGATCTTATAGAAACGGCTTAGAAAGATTAATAATTCACATATTATATTTTCTTCAAGTAATACCCTAATTAAGCGCGTGATTGCAAGTTGGTCAGGATTAGCAGTAACGAATCAATGCAAGGTTCTGGTACCACCGAGTTCAGGGTTGTATCCAGTCACCAGCAGTGTTTAATCGAATATCAATGATTCGTGTCACTCGGTGTATCTTGTGCAATATGAAGATCAAAAATGTGCTCAATCCAGAAAGGTACATCATTCTCATACGCTTCTCTTTTTTTTAAGTTACAAGCCATTAATGTTCATTGGCCATTAAAATCTCTTTTTCTGCTTTCCGATGGGGTATTATAATAATATTTTTAGAAATCATTATTCTCTGTTGTTTATAGGCTGAAGAGAATTGGCTAGTGAATAAGAGTGATATAATAATACCTTAGTTTAATTATTTTAATTTACTTATTATTTTTCTTGCGATATTTTAATTACGTTAGTTAAATATTCAACGTGTTAAATAGCTCTTCACATTATTGAAATAGGAAGTTATTGACCATCTCATTAGAATATAGCTAATACATGAAGAATATGGCACACAATTACAAATATTAAATTTATTTATTCCTATCAGCTTAATTAAGCTTGTCGTAAGATTAGGTATACAGGCTATCATATATTATTAATAATACTTATCTACTTCATTTATCTTATCAAGAAGCTCATTGGGCAAAAGCTCGTCCACGTATGTACCATTCCGAGCCACGCACCGAAACTAGGTCCGATAATAACCACCCACACAGAGTAAAGTTGCTGTTCACTGTTGGCTAGGCATGAGGCTTAATCTCAAAGAAATCTCTTTTTCATCTCATAAGTATAGCTCATGTCAATGCTAGGAGTTACCATAAAATATAACGATTCTGGGGCTTGTTTCTCAAGCCCAGGAAATGCCAATAGTATCCTCCCTCTAGTAATGAACTAGACGGTAGATGCGAGCTAGTTTATGAAGGGCCTATATGGGTAAAATTGTGAACTTAGTGAAATATTATCCTGCCTTTTTGTTAAGATGTTTTGTGTTGTTTTCAAAGAAGTGGATTGTGTTCGAAACAATAATTCAATAAATATGCTTTGAGTTCTGCGTTTATAGAATTAGATTCTAGTATTTGTCATAGATTTGCTGTCTCACACACACATGATAGGCTGGACATTTTTGTCTGCTTTGCCGGACATCCAAATTAATGCATAAAATGGCTACTCCTATAGACTTAGATGGCCTTCCATATACTCGAGCTATCAAGAGCACATTTGTCTATACGTTGACCACAGGAGTAATATGCGATACACTATTAATGGATTGAGTTAGACATTCGGTGAATTTTGAATATATAATTTTATTACAAGTTATATTTTTATTATTTATTAAAAAAGCATAAGAATTTGAAAAAGGATAAGATATATATTATAAGATTTGTGATTAGATCTGTTAGATCCACATTAGATGAAACCATAATCTATATCTAATATACTAAAATCACTATCTTGTCCATTGCATCAACAAGATTCACAATCTTATTGAAAACACAAAGAACCAATTATAATTAATATAACTATTGCACATCATAATCAACATCACATAACCCGAATTATTATGTTCATGGGACTTTCACATATATGAATTGCAGAATTCCATTATTATAATCATATAAAAAGTTATTGGGGACTATAGATTATTGAATGCATGTAAGCTACATATATGTCCATAGAAACATATAGGAACCTTTTCCCTCTGATGTCTGATATCATATGTATCTCTACTGAAGCCTGACACATCAAATTAAGAGAAGAAGAAAAGCAGTGAATAATATATAGTAACTAAGATTTTTGAAGGAAAATTTGAGATTGATGAATTAAGACCGTCGTTAAGTGGATTCTGATCTACATTATAAAATTGGTAAGCCAATCGTGTGGGCAGTTCAGACTTACCATTGTTGCAATTCAATATTATACGGAGACGGTATAGACGTATGAATACAATAGTTCCTTTTGGGCTCATAACAGATTGTAGTTTGGGTGCACTTTCAAATTGTGGTCTAAAATAAGAGTCACTTTGGGGTACTCCAAAATTGGTGATTAAGGGTGGGCTATATACATCTCCATTATAGAGCTCTAAGACCATTGGATTTCGGCTAAGCGTTTCCTCAGATACCACACACCTTTGAGGTTGGAATTTGGAACTATCATTTACATTTGGTTTTTTGTTTATATTACTCACATATTAATATATGCATTATCACTAATTTATTATATATATGAGCTGTTTAATAGTACAGGGAAAATGAATGCCATTATCAACTGTTACATACATATTTAGAATTATTTTTGTACTATATATATGTTGTGAATATTCACATTGGCACAATCATTATTTTCTCATTCTATGTTTTAGGATATATTGCATTATAAATTTTTTAATTATCAGCATTTATATGATGGATAGTGATGATAATTTATCAATTAAGCATGTTATATTTTTTTGTAGTTTTAGATATACACAATATAATAAAATATGATGGAGACGAGTGTCGGATGAGGTGCAGACGAAGAGAGAGTGAGGTAAAATGTGCGTAGCATAGACGAGTGTGCTGATGAAATTTTTTGATCGGACCTTTTCGTATTTTGGTAAACATGTTATCATAAAGTACTTTTGCTTTTGACGTTATTGCCTGGGATCGTAAGCACTCACGCACGACAAGTGAAGACAAATTTGAATGTTATGAATCTATGATTTTTCTGCCTTAAGGGCCCGTTTGGGAATGGTGTTTTCAAAGGGATTATCTGCGTTTTTAATGAAATCGCAAAATTTGGGGTATTTGGGATTGCGATTTTCAAAACGCATAATCTAAAATCGTGGAAAAATCCGCGATTTCTGGCAGCCAGGATAAGAGGTGCTTATTTGAATAAGCGCAAATTTAAACCAAAATCACGAATTTCGCATATCAAATACTTGGCGCAATAATTACCAAATTTTCAAGCGGGAATGAAAAAAATTCCAACAATACCCACCTAAAATATGTTAAAACCCTTGTTTTTTCTTCTTTCTCTTGTTCCTATCTCTACTCTTTCTCCACTGCCGTTGGACTGCTCTGACTACTGTTCTGTGCCTTGTCTAGACTCCAAATCTCCAGGTACGCATCTCCCCTTATTTTCCAAAAGCATGATCTTTCGTCATTTTCTTTTCCTTCATGTAACTCTACACTCTCAAAGAGAGCTTTTGATTTTTCCATCTTTGAGAGTTTCTGACGATAAAAACATGAGAACGAAGAAATGAGGCTCTTGTGCTTCCGTGTGTGGTTTTGTGATGAGAAGTTTGATAAAAGGAAGAGTTATTGCGTGTTTTTGTAGATTTTGAAAATTGAATCACAGATGTGCACTCGATTACTGTGCATCATGCGTTCCAACGGTGTAAAAGTTTGATAGATTTCGAGTTAAAAAAAATATAAATCAATAATATTAACAGTGTACAGTGATAGGATCAATCACTGTGCGCTGCTGCACACAGTGATGTTCCCATCACTGCTGCGTAGCTACAGTGATGGGAACGTTCCCATCACTGTGCAGCGATGGGTGGCGTTTACACTGCAATTAGTTCGATTTTTTTGTTTTTTATTTTTTTCAAAACATTGAACTAAGTTTTTTTGGTAGTTGGAATTGAAACTATACTACTTTGTTTTTAAATAACTACACAAACTTATTATATTTAAGCAACCAATTTTATAGGTTAGTCACAAAATAATTGAATAGTTTTCTTTAGTTCTTTAAAAATTAAAGATGATTAATAGTATTAATAACATATGCTAAATGGTTTGCTTTTTCAATTTATTTTAGTCACAAATATATACATGCTTTTTTTTATTTATGTACTACATTTAAATAATAAATATTTGTCACAAAATCTTAATCACAAAAAAAAAAAAAAAAAAAAACAAAAAACAAGTTAGTATTAAAGAATACTTAGAGATGATATATTAGGCATTTTCAATGATCATGCCTGCTTTATTATATTTAAGTATGGTATTGAATTATGTAGTATAAAAATCTCATTCTTATATCTAAAATTATAATTTTGTAGATGGATAAGAAAAATATGATCTCAAATCCTAACCTTGAATCAAAACAAAGTAACACAGATGCTAGAGCTCTTTGGACTCCACAATTTACTACAGTCTTTTGTGAAGTCTGTGTGGATGAGGTATTTTAGGGTAATCGACCGAATTCCTACTTTACAAGACAAGGTTGGAAGAATATTGGAGAGACATTTAAAAATAAGACTGGTAAGTCATGGGAATATCGTAAGTTCAAAAATAAGTGGGACACATTGAAAAAAGATTGGATTGCTTGGAACAAATTGAAAGGAAGTGAAACTGGATTGGGATGGGACGCAACCAAAGAAACAATAGCTACAACAGTTGAGTGGTGAGATAGAAAGTTAAAGGTGTGTTTATCATAACCAATTTATGTTTTTTTTTTTATAAGGAATATTATAATCTTTTAGCTATTAATATAAAAATTTTAATTATGTAGGAGGTTCTTGAGGCTTCAAAATTTCGGAAAAAAGGTTTAGAGAACCTTCATTTATTAGATGTCATGTTTAGAGATACTGCGGCCACTGGAGAAATTTCATGGACCCCCTCTTCAGGTGTTTTTCCTACTAATTTTGAGGCTCCTGTAGAGGTGTCATGTGACTCATTTGGTGAGCCGGGTCTACAATACGGTCATGATGATATTGAGATACTTAGTCCTACCCAACCACCTAATTCTACACAGTCTCCTAATCCTACATAGCCAATCCAGGAAATGAGAAAGAAGTGAATAGGTACCTTTATGCAAAGTAAAGGGAAAAAAGGTGGAACGGTGTCAAAACTGGTACACGAGCTCGATCGTATTAGTGCTGTTGTGGAGTTAAAGATTTCAACTAGTGTTTGTGATGTCATGGAGCGAGTATGCATCTTGGATGGTGTTGAGGAGGGTTTTGATCTCTATCGTATGACAATTCGTATTTTTCATAATAGAGAGAAGAGAGATATGTTTGTTGTGATGGGAAAACCACATTTACAGCTTATGTTTCTAAAAGATGAAGCGACATTGTTGGGAGGACACCACTTCTCTATTTGATTAGCAAGTGGATAAATTTGCAATAAGATACTTGTTTAGGATGTTTGAACTATGTGTGTGTGTGTGTGTGTTTTTTTTTTTTCAACCCAAAATCTTCGGACCATGTGATTTTATTTTATTCACTTAATGCAGCTTATGTTATTTTATATTTTAACAATTGTGGTTTTGGAGATTGTGATTGTTGAACAATTTCTTCAAAATGTTGAGTTTGTTGTGTTCTATCTTATTAATTATTATTATTTTTTAGGTATCATACACATGGATTATGATGATCATATGAATTATGGTAATGATGATCATAATGACGATAAGGACGAGAATGATGATGGTAACGATGATGAATTTTACCAGCTTGTTTCTGCTAGATGTCATGCAGTAGTATCGTATGCCATTAAACGCATTGATAAACAACCTTGTAGAAATTCTAAAGAAACTGAGTTTAAGTGGATGATACATACATTGTCTGGTAATGAGACAAAATGTCATGATATGTTTAGAATGAATCCACGTGTTTTCTTTTAATTATGTAATGTTTTACAACATACATATGGACTTCAGCACACAAGGCATATTAGACTAGAAGAGTCAGTAGGTATATGTTTGATGACACTTGCACAAGGATCATGTAATAGAATGGTTCAAGAAAGATTTCATCATTCTGGTGAGACGATACATAGACTTTTTCATAAAGTTCTTAAAGCGCTTAACCTGATGGCAATGGATCTTATCAAACCTTCTGACCCTACATTCAATGAAGTTCCAAAGAAAATATGAGACCGTCCATTGTATTGGCCACATTTTAAGGTACTTATTTTACTTATTTATTAATATTGCTCAATTTGTGCTAATCTTTTGTTAAAGTAATTTTATAAGTATATAAATATAACTAAATTTGTGTTTTAGGATTGCATTGGTGCCATTGATGGAACACATGTACTAGCTGTTGTCAGAGAGGATAAGAAAATTCCATACATTGGAAGAAAAGGAACTCCAACTCAAAATGTGATGGTAACATGCAATTTTGATCTACTCTTCACTTTTGTTTTAGCAGGATGGGAAGGTGCAGCACATGATACACGTATCTTTTTAGATGCTATCCATAAACCATCTGCCAACTTTCCGAAACCACCAGGAGCAATATTTTTTTTAACTATTGATTATGAATTCATATTGTTTTATATATCTTATAGATGGTTATTACTATCATGTGTAGGAAAATATTATTTGGTTGATGCTGGATACCCCTTAATGAAAGGATATTTGACATCTTACAAGGGAGAGAAATATCACCTTCCAGATTTTCAACGAGCTGGTCGTGGAAATGGGATAGAAGAGAGGTTTCACTATGTTCACTCATCACTTAGAAGTGTGATCGAGCGAACTTTTGGTGTATGGAAAAATAGGTGGCACATTTTAAGGCAAATGCCGTCTTATGGTATTAAAGATCAAATGCTCGTTGTAGTTGCTACTGCGGTCCTTCATAATTTTATTAGAATACATGATAGGAAGGATAAGGGGTTTAAGTGGGATAAAGATAATTCTGATAATCGAGAAGACAATGATGATGAAGCAGGGAGTAGCAGTCAAGAAAATATCGCCAATATACATGATGATGAGATAAAATTGGTTCGTGACAACATAGCTCGGTCCATTTGTGGGCTGTAAACAATATTTTATTATTTATGTTTTAGGCTAATTTTTAATGCACTTTAATTTTTAATTTTTATTTATTTTTAATGATTTATCAAGTACTAATTTAAGTTATTGGTGAATTATGTAAAAGTTAAATTTGATTAACATTATTGGTTTAATTTGATGGTTTGTTCTTCTATTTTCCATTTGTTGTTAAATTTTTTTTATTCAATAAATTATTCAACTTGTTGAGATGTCAGTGTTCACAAGAAGAAATATAGTAAAGTCTTGAAATAAACAATGTTAGTTATTTTACTGTTATAAACAAATGTCCTTATTAGTAATTTTGCCATGAAACCGCACTTTTATATTAATATTATCCAAACACTCAATTGACAAAAAAAACACTTTTTAACAAAGTTTACCAAACGTCAAGTGCGATTTTAAAAAGTGCGTTTTTAATAATAGCGTTTTGAAATCACTACTTTTTAAAATCGCACTTATTGAAACCGCAATTCCAAACAGGCCCTAAGTCGTGATCATGTAGATAACGGAACTAGCCATTCTGATTCTTGAATTATGTTTAGATTTTAATTTCTTTTTTTAAAAATATTAATTATTTTAATTTAACAATTACATTTTAATCATGTTTCAAAATTATACTAATTATTCCTGTTTTACCGTTATTATACAGGCAACACATGTGGCATATATATATAGATATCAATTGAATAAAGGAAATAATTATAAGGGAGAGGATCTTTTCTACTCCTGATTCAAAAGGAATAAAGAGTAAGGGATTCTAAAACCGAAAATAGGGTGGACTCCCTAATAATAGACCAAAAACAAAAGAAAACAGCGTAAAAATACAAACAAAAGTAAAAAATTAAGGTTAAACAAGTGACTCAGTCATCTCAAAAGACCACATAAAGCAGTAACAGAAGTAAAATAAGCATAAATTAAGACAAACCTATTTGAACCCTCACATAGAAATTACAACAGCCACCAAAAGGAGGCTGAAACGATAAATATAATGTCTAACTCCAAATCTAGGACTGAAGAAGAGAGAGATAAATACACATGTGGCATATATTCTTTTATACATGTCTTTACAATACTGACACGGTAGATTAAGTTACATGCTAATTTTATAATATCATAATACACATAAATTTAATATTTAAAAATAGTAATACAAATAAAAAACATCGTGATCTCCAAATTCCAATTTCCTCATAAGTATGTGGCCTAGCTAACATGTAACATTATGAATATATGTACATAAAAAACATTGTCGATGTTAGCAATTTTAGTTCATATATGGAGAATAAGATAGGGTGAGGGTAAAATTGAAGTGCTTTTAAACTTTGAAGACAAAATTAAAACAATAAATAGTTCAATAATGAAATTGGATGATGAAACCTTGACATAGTTCAAAAATAAAAATTCATTTTGACCAAGAAAGTATTATAAACTAAGGTGTATTAATAACTTTTTTTTTTTTTTGCAATTTCATTGTGCTAGTTATTTTTGTGTCGGCTAAATTTGGTGAACAAAAACATTTTTAATGTATTCATTTTAAGGCTGATTGTATCTTGTAATTTTTATTTTTATTTTATGGTCTGCATCTAAACAGAGCACCTTCCCGTTCGAACGGCTGAAAAAAATTTAGACAGTAACTCTTATCCGAAGGGCATTCCAAGTTGGTCTGGATGGCATATGAAATTCGAATTAGGAGGTCTCATCCCAAGTGTGTTTCAAGTTGGTCTGGACGGCATATAAAAAATTCCAACCAGAAGGTCTCGTCCCATATGCTCCCATACTCTCTTTTGAGGAGGTAAATATATCTCAGAGTCTTATTCCATGTTGTTTAAAGCTGAGAGACGAATCATGAAGTTAATTACCAGTTAATTAATTTCACTAGGGCGTTACATCATCATTACTGGGCCAACTGGATTTAAACACCGGGTGATCCACACTACTGTCGATGTCGTAGTTGTGATCCCATCCGTACATGGTGCGTCGATCACCTACAAACCATTGGATCAAAGGCAAGCATAAAGTAAACCTCTTTAACCAAAAGGCCAACCCATATTATCGTAAGCCCATGACCGTTTTTTCATATAATACAGTGTATCATGTCATATGATGCAATTATTCACAGTCTTTTTCGTGCATGCATTTACCAAAATTCATATATTTCATATTTTCATTATCAATCATTTTCACAAAAGTGGCACCTATAAACCATTGGATCAAAGGCAAGCATAAAAATAAATTTCTTTAACCAAAAGGCCAACCCATATTATCGTAAGCCCATGGTTGTTTTCCCGTATAATACAATGTATCTTGTCATATGATGCAATTATTCACAGTCTTTTTCGTGCATGCATTTACCAAAATTCATCTATTTCATATTTTCATTATCAATTATTTTCACAAAAATGGAGTTCACATTATTTAAAATTGTATTTCTTGTGAGATTTAATCATGTACATTTGATACATAAAATATCCATGTTATAAAAGAATTGAAATAACAAGCATTTGTGTAAGTTTTACTCACTTTGATCGTGTGACTCCTCTGAACAAGCACTTAAGTACTCTCCAACATCGAAATCAGTGAAATTGTCTAATATCAATCTCTAATCTTAAGCTAAATAGATCCTAAACCCTAAACTTATACCTTAATAGATTCATTGCCTAACATCAATCTTTCGGCAAAAAGGGGTGTCAAATGTTCGACCTCGACGTCGAACGTTCGACGCCTGGCAGAAACCCATTTCAACCCAAAGTCTTAACTAATCCTCAAACCAACCTGTTTTATGGTTCTATGGTTGTTACTAACAGTGCCCTAATCACAAATATTCACAAATATTATGACCAATCACAGCAAAGTTCACCTATAACCATTAAATCATTAACCCATCAACAAAACCATTTGACCAACTCAAACATAACTTATATCTACTAATCAGAGGCTAAGCTACAAGAATAAGACGTAACAATAACAGAACATGAAGATAGTATGCTACTAACATCAAAGAAATCGATATAATAGCAAGGGTTACTTTTCTTGATGACAAGACTTCAAGAATAATCTCTTCTCTCTCACTCCAACTCTCTCACACTCTCACTAGGACCCTCATCTGAAGAAATGACAACAATGGAGGCTAAGGGCGTAAAAAGGTGTATTTATAACCATCCATCCATGCACAAAGGGCTGAGGTGGCCAAACATTAAATGCTTTCAGACAGTCATCCAATGTTCGGGATCCAACTTCAAACGTTCACCAATGAGCATTCGAGATCCAACTTTGAATGTCTGGGCAACACAAGAAATTCTTAAAAGTCCAAAATTTACTTCTTAACACTTGGAATCAATCTTGACATTCAATTATTGCAATTATAGCGTACTTAATCTGGATTAAAGGTTGGGGTATTATACAATGGGAAAAATCCAGTTACCCCTCGTTCTTGTAGTTGGCTCATACTGCAGTTGGCTCAGACCATTAGCCAATATTCAGGAATTGGCGTCTTAATTATGGGAGCTTGACACGGGGATTCGAGGCAATGTCTTAAATGCGAGGGATGTTTGATGGATGTCTGGGCCTTCCCTTTATATGCCTTTTTCCCTTCTAGTGACACATAAGAAAATGTAGATGGTGGTCGCCTTTTCTGAACTTGGGAGTTTAGGGTAATTTGACATATTTTGGTAATTTAGAAGGGGACATTGACACAATTAGTAGTTTGGGGGATGAGACATTGACAATAGAGTGGTAGTTTGAAGGGGTATGTGTATTTTTCCCTAAATTTTATTTAATCAATTTTCAATTGGATCATTAGTATTTTGTCATTATAAAATATAATTTCTTATCGTATAACATGATAAATGATTGAACTATATTATAAAGTCATCCTAAAGGGACTAAAAATCCTAGGTATGGTAATATAGTATCGTTAATGTGTAGGGTTTTTTTTTTTTTTTTTTTTTTTTTTTTTTTTTTTTTTTCTTGGGCATTTGTTTTAAGTTTTTTTTTTTTTGAAAGAATAATTATATTCATTTCGATTATTGATCATAAAAATAGAGCAGTTTGCTCTAACAAAACTATATCACAAATACAGCTCGGAATGTCTTCCAACCAAATAGCATCTATGATATGTTTAACTGCGGCCTTGGCTAAGCCATGAGCTGCAAAGTTTGCCTCTCGGGGAGAGTGAACAATTTGTCAACTAGACAAAGACGTCATAATCATCTGAGCATCTACCATGATCTAACCATATTTGCTGAGACTTCGACCTGAAAAGTTCAAAGCATTAACTACTTGAAGTGTATCCCCTTCCAAAATAATTTCTTGTAGACCTCTATGCTAAATTTAATTGCTTGGAAAGCTGTCAAAGCCTCAACTATAACTAGTTCAAGACTCCCCAGTTTAGTACAACTTCTAGCTGCAATTACCAAACCATTGAAATCCCTCACGATAAGCCCAATACCCAAGTGCCCATTGACTGTGTCCACAGCAGCATCCCAATTAACTTTATACTTGCCTTCAGGTGGGGGATTCCACCTAACATGATGTTCTTTCCTCCCAACCGTGGTACAACTCGTGTCTTTGCTATTTGCCATTTTGAACTCTGCATCAGACTCAATAGCTCCCTGTAACAGGGTATTTGGGTGGATGAAATCCCCACCATAGACCACAGAGTTACGACGGAACCAAATCCTTCTGGTTATCCCCACAAACAACTCAAACTCCTCCATACCACACTTACTGAACATCTCCTCCACTACCTGAAGAAGATCAGACCCTCTGAAGTTGCTTTTCTGGAAATTTTTCAAACTTGCACCCTAAACATTCGCTGCTGATGGACAATTCGACAGAATATGTACCAAGCTTTTACTCTCCAACTCGCAAATTGGACATCTATGACTCTTTACAACACCTCTACGAAACAAGTTAACTCTGGTTGGGAGAATGTTATGGCACGCACGCCACATAAACATTTTCATTGCATTGGGCATAGGCATTTTCTAGATTATCCGCCATATGCCACTATCTGAGTGACGGTTTGAGCATTCCTTCCTCAAAGAGTCTTGCCTTCCCTTGTCCAAATGATAAGCATTGTGGACCGAAAATTCCTAGTGTACCCTGCCAGATTAAAACATCTTTTTGATTAGAGAAACTGATCGTTAATTTGTTGATAATCTCAAAATATTTTTTTCTACCAGATCCCGATTCGACCATTTCGTTTCCTGATCGATCAGTTCATAAACTGTCGCATTCGCCCCCAAAAACTGGAAAGGTGATTGGACGGTAAAAGTTGTTGGTGTAGGTAGCCAGGGATCCTCCAAAATCTTGACCTCAAAACCATTCCCAATTCTCAAGATTAATCTGTTTTGTAACATATTACTAGCTCCCTGAATACTTCGCCATGCAAAAGACGGCCTCTTGCCAATGGGAGCTGTCAAAATTAAGCGCCCAAGGAAGTACTTAACCTGAAAGATTCTTGCCAATAAATTGTCTGAATTTTTTAGTAATCTCCAGCATTGCTTTGCGAGCAAGGCTTTATTGAAAATCACGAGATCACAAAATCCCATACCACCCTATGCTTTGGAGACACCCATCCTTTCCCAGCTCATCTAGTGGATTTTTGAATCATTATCTTTGTGACCCCACCAGAACTTCTGCATAAAAGTGTTAATCTCCTTACATATAACTTTGGGTTGCAGAAAAACACTCATACTGTAAGTAGGAATTGCTTAGACCACCGCCTTCAGAATGATCTCCTTTCCTGCTTGCGAAAGAAATTTTAGCTTCCAATCTTGAAGACGTTTCCAAATCCGATCCTTTATACTCTTGAACGCTTGACTTATAGACTTGCCAACAAGAGCCGGGAGTCCCAAATATATGTCAAACTGTTGAGTAGCCTGGATACCTGAGAGATCCAGAATCAACTTCTTTACTTTAAGGCTAGTATTTCTACTGAAGAAGATTGCAGTTTTCTTTTGATTTAATTTTTGCCCTGACGCTCTCTCATATATGTCTAGCAACCTGTATAGCCTGCACTAGTGGAGAGGACTTGCCTTATAAAAAAGTAGGCTATCATCAACAAAAAATAAATGATTAATGTGAGTCCTCTCTTAGAAGTAGAGACACTAGAAAGAGTTCCAGCCTGCTCCGCCTTATAGAGAAGAGAGCTTAGTGCCTCCGCACAAATGATAAAAAGATAAGGAGAGATGGGGTTGCCTTGATGAATCCCACATGTTGGTGAGATATGTCCTGTTGGAGTACCATTAACAATTACTGCATAACTAACTGTTTTAACACAAATCATGATGAGAGCCGTCCATTGAGGGTCAAAACTCAGCCGTCCCATAACAACCTCCAAAAAACCCTACTCCACCATGTCATAGGCTTTACTCATATCGAGTTTTAAGGCCATATAACCCTTCTTACCCCATAGTCTCGTTTGCATCGAATGTAGAATCTCGTATGCCACCAGGATGTTATTAGTAATCAACCAACCCGGAATAAAAGCATTTTGATTATAAGATATGATTTGTGGTAACACTATCTTCAACTTGTTCGCTAGAACCTTCGAAATAATGTTATATAAAACATTGCAGAGACTAATAGGCCAGAATTCACTCACCCAACTGGGTTCGACACTTTCAAGATAAGAGCAATATACATGGGATTCAGATCTTTATTCATACTACCAGAATTAAGAACGTTAAGAATAACACCACATACCTCCTCCCCCATAATTGCCCAATTATTATGGTAAAGTAAGCCGCAAAACAATATGGACCTGGAGCTTTGAAGGGTGGCATCTGGTTCAAAGCAACACTGATGTCTTCCATAGTAAAATCCCTCAGCAGGCCCTGATTCATCTCATCTGTGACATGCCGCTCTATAGCTCCAAGATGCTCCTCCAATACCGGTCGAGGTTTCAAACATAAATAAATTTTGAAAGTAATTTATAAACGTCTGACCGATATCCTCCTGAGTCTCACATAACCGGTTCCTCTCATCCATTATTATGGCAATTTGGTTAGCTCTTCGTCTCTTGTTAGCATAAGCATGAAAATATTTTGTGTTCTTGTCCCCATGTTTGAGCCAATTTTCCTTGGCCCTTTGCTTCCATTGCAAATCATCTTGTTCCATGAGACTGTGAAGCTCTTGTTGGAGATTAATGATATCCTCCAAGTTTGAAGCTCCCCCACCCCCTTGCAAAGCTTCCAGTTGTTGGGTCTTCTGTTTAATAAGGGCTTCTGAGTGGTCCACATTGGACTTCTTCCAACACATCAACTCCCTTCGGCATTGGGTGAGCTTTTGCTGGAAAATTTACCATTTATCCTCCCATCTATCCATAACTCGCCATACCCATTTAACCAACTGTTTGCATTCTGAATTTAACGCTCAAGGAGCTTCAAAACGGAAAACTCTCTTCTTTTGAGCAGCAAAAGCCTTTTTAAGGACAAATAAGATGGGCGCATGATCGGAGCTACGAGCCACCATTGCTGAGATGTTCACTATCAGAAACAAGTCACACCATTCCTTATTCGCCACAACCCTATCCAATTTTTCCAAAGTAAAATTGCGACCCCCTCTTTTATTGCACTAGGTAAAAGGAGGCTTGTGACTGCCCAAATTGTTTAGTTGGCATTCCTCAAGGAATTTCTTGAAGGCTTCCATCTGCCATTGAGCATGAACGCCCCCACCCAATTTCTCGGATGGATTTAGGATCTCATTAAAGTCCTCAGACATACCCAACGTAAAGGGCTATACTAAGCCAAATTTCGAAGAAGACCCCAGCCCTCGTGTCGCTTAGAGCACTAGTATCAGATGCCCAACTATTTTTCCTAAATTTAAGAGAAAAAACTACTTTTTGCTTCCCGATAAAAAAATACTCCACAATAGATTCCCTTAATCTTTCCCTATATCATTAAAATAATATTGTTTTTTACTTTTACATTTTTTTTTCTTTTTCTCTCTCTCTCTCTTGTGTGTGTCTTCTCTCTCTCTCTCACTCTCTCTCTCTCTCTCTCCTAATCTCAATCTCTCTCTCCTCCGTTGAAATATGAGATGTGTTTTGGAGAAATGAAGCAAAGGAAGGTATAGAGCCTCTCAATTTCTCTCTCTCTCTCTCTTCTCCAATGATTTATGGGTTTCTCTCTCTCTCTCTCTCTCCTCCATTGATGGTTTTTGGGTTGAACACTGATATTCTCAGTAGCAGTTTTTGGGTTGAACATTTTACTGGATTTTGTGATTGGATTTTATGGGTTGAAGATTTTGTGGAAGAAGAAGATTTTGAGGGGATGAGGGAGATGGGTTGCTTCGGTGCTGGGAGAGGAAGAACAAATGGGATTGAGAGACATGAGATGAGAGAGGAGAGAGAGCCTATCGTTTTTTTAAGTATTATAATAATGTATTGGGTAGCTACAGTGCTACCCAATGGTTTAGGGAAGAGAATCAGTCATTTAGGGCATCTGCTGCAGGTGTGTTTTTGTAGGTGTGTGTGTGTTTATTTATTTTTTTTTCTAGATTTTTCGTATATTTAGGGAAATGAACAAGATATAGGGCATCTGATACTAGTGCTCTTACTCATTTCGGGATGCCCATAGAAATCAGTGAATTTCCAATCAACCCCAACAACATCAAACTTCACAATAGCATTGATATGTCTTCAGCTATAATTCTGAATGCACACATCAATACCATCACCCCATAGCAAGGCCAAACCTCTATTCGAACCCACATCGTCTACCACAAAAAGCCCAAAAAATTCAATCTTATATTTGATCAACTCCAATTTATATTGTCTCAGTTTGGTTTCCATAATGAAAACCAAATTGGGTCTCTTCTCCTTATCAGTTGGCAAAGGTCTCAAACAGTCTCAGGGTTCCCAAGCACACAGCAGTTCCAACATAAAATACTCATAATACCTGGCGGGGTTGGGACCCAGCCTCTGCCAATAAAATATCTACTTCGGTATCCTCCTCGTCATCAACCAACCGTAGGCCATTGTCCCGTTTTTTAGAAGAATTAGTAGAACCTTTCGCATGACTTGTTTTCCTCTTCTTTATTAATAAACCAGCCCCAAAGTTTGACCCTTTGTGTGGAATCTCCCTCTTAGCCTGGCCAATCTTTTCCATTTTTTCACACTGGACAAAGCCACTGCTATTGTTGCTTTTTGAGCACCCCTAACACTGCTATTCATCGTGGGCCCCTTAAATCCTGTTCCCACATACCGGTCCAAATTAACTAGTGGAGAGAGGAGAGAGCCAGAAGATTGACTCACATCCCCTGCCAAAAACATAGCTGACCGAGGCAGACCCACATGCAGTGCACCACCCTTCACATTCTCCATCAAAGAAGCCATTTCTTCCCCCAAAGCATCATAATTTTTGACCCCCCCAAAACTCCACACCCGTAGCACTCTCCCTGACCATATCTCCCAAAACCTTATCCTCAGTCTCACCTACCAAGCTCCTTATCGGAGGAAGCTCCATTTCAGAGACCACCACCCTTGAGACCACCCCATCATTGTCCCCATTGGCAGCATGAAGAGGTTGACCCAACGGCTTTCTACAGTGCTTCAGCCCAAAAGAACCACCCAGATCCCCCACCGGAATCTCATCGACCCAAGGCCTCATCACTGCCGTCAAGAAAACCCCAGCACTACCGCCACTTCCACCTTTCTAATACTGACCCAACAATGGACAAGAGGTCTTCAGCCCAGTCGTGCGGCCTTGATTTTCCACTGGAATCTCATCGACCTGAGACCTCATCACTGCCACCGAGGAAACCCTCAACACTACCGCCACTTCCACCTTACCGATGCTGACCCAACGGCGGACAAGAGGTCTTTAGCCCAACTGTGCACCCTAAATCTCCAACCGGGATCTCATCTTTCTGAGAGCACACAGGGAAACAACTGTCGTGGGTTGCTGCTTCCACTGAGGACAACCCAGCTGTGCCGCCACTACCAGCATGCTGAGGCTGACCATTCTCCGACGACGGGGATGCCATATATTTGCTGCCCCGAATTGGAAGCTGCATCGGAGAAGGAGATGAACCCAGATTTGATTCAACCGGATCCTCACTTGAAAAGGTTTGACGCTCTTCCCTGATATTTTGATTGCTTGGGTGCCTATATTGTGAAGCCTCCTCCTCAACCCCAAAAAAATCAGATTGATGGCCTCTCTCCCCCGGTGTAATGCCCCAAGGATTTATCAAGTTTTAGGGTTTATTTTTGAGCTTTGGACACCATAGAACGTTTGAAGGATTCTATGGAACGTTCGATGGTCAGGATAAACGTTCGATATATGTCTTGATACACTAATTCAAGTAAAAAATTTCGATCACTATGCATGTCAGACAGTATCAAACGTTCGATTTGCTTTTATCAGACGTTTGATGCTTTTGTCAAACATTCGGTGGAAACCCTAGGACCGTTGGGTAATAGTACATCAAACGATCGATGTCGTACATAGAATGCTCGATGCACCTAAAAATTCAACAGTTCTTAACTAGACGTTCCAGCTCTATAAATACACCCCCTACCCTCTTTTGCATTGTTCACTCTTAATTTTGGATCATTAGAGACTTGTGTTTGTGTGAGGGAGAGTGTTTGTAGGAGAAGGAAGATGTTTTGGCTTGAAGATGTATCCATCCATACTTAGTCTGTTGCTTTGATGTTATTTACTTATTGTTATCTTGTTTAGGTGATCTTATGTCTTAGTTTCTATGTTGTCTAGTTTAAGATTGATCATTTTGGAGTTATAGTTGGTTTATGTAGGTTATGAATGTTTTGAGGTGGTTTAAGGAGTTTGTTACCTCATTCCCTGTTTTTGGAGTATGAGACCCTTTATTTTCTCTGGTTAGACGTTTAAGAGACCTTAGGAGGAGTTAGGAACCAAGAAAGACCTAGATGTGGCCTAGAATAAGTTTTTGGACCTCATCAAACGTTCGATGTGCGAAGTATGGAACGTTCGACCCTCCTGGTCAAACGTTCGATGCTCAGACAGGATGTCCTTTTGGGTTATTAGGAGCTTAAGACTTGTTTAACTTAAAACATGAGACTAATGATAAGATTATTTATCATATTCGAAAGTTGGAGACCCGGTAGAAGAGTATTTAACGGAACCATACAATGCAAGTGAGTAAAAACTCACATGGATACTTATTATTGTTATAATTTTATGTATAGCATGATTATTTTGATGTATAAAACTTGCATGTTTACAATTCTCATGAAATGCTTATTTATTCTCAAATGCGAACTTCATTTGTGAAAACAGGTGTGATTAATAAACATAATGAAATGATGAGTTGTGAAAAGCATGCATATAAAAGATACAAAAATTAATGTGCATCATATGACATGGTTGCACCATCTCGCAACGGAATAATGGACATGGGCTTACCATTATACGAGTAGATTCTATGGTCAAATAGTTGTAATTCATGAAGAAGGCCTTGGATCCAATGGTTTATTTTGTGACAGCGCACCATTCATTGAATGGGTCACCAGTTATGACTTAGCTAGTCAGTGTAGGCCACCCAAGGTCGGACTGCTAGTATAAGACGGTACGTTTGTGCAATATTCGGGGCACCAACAATTGTACTAGATGTCCTTTCGGACGTGTTAACCCTATTGAGCGGGGGTAATGTCTCAAATTGACCATATTGTTAACACATCACATGTTCCTGTTTATATATATATATATTGTATCATGACATGTTATAAACTGAGAATATCAACGCTTGTGTTTATCAACTGAGTTCACAAATGATAATGTGTATAACATGTGCATTATTACTCACTAAGTTGTGAACTTACTCTTATATCTTTTTCCACCTATACTCTTATGCAATTTGTTAGTTAGCACCGAAGATAGCAATTTATGAAATGCATCTGGTCCGCTTGGAGGATGTTCTCCTGGTGGTTTTTGATCATTTAGAGCCAGTGTGGCTAGCTCGTATATGGTTTGGAGGAGGTGCGATGCAGTGATATGATAGATATGATTTACGAAATGTACCTCGAGTTGGTGCCCAACTGATTTAGTTTTGAAGTTATATTAGTATTTAAGTTGTAATCTTTATGTTACTTTGATGACTGGTCTTTTGACCTTATTTTGGAGACATTAGAACTTATGTTATCTATGATATTATGGTTATGTGTTCTTGTACTATTCTGGTATTATTTTATTGTGGGTATTAATTTTTATCTCTATCATTTATAAGTAACAAGTCTTCCGTTGTAGACTCTTATTTCTCCTTATGAGAGTGTATGATTCCTGAGTTTTGACCCTAGAGGGGTTAAGGCTGGAAGGCGTATCGCTAAGTCATTTACAAGTTAAATGATTTTATCAGGGTGTTACACCCGGTTTGTTGGGTGTTTGGTGAAGAGGTGTTTGGGCCCTCAACCATACTCCAAACTGTTTATCCTCCCTCTCATAGTGTAATCTTTGAGAACCCCCAACTGAACAACCCCTTGGCCCATGTTGGATGAAGGGTGCGCCCCCTAGCCAAAGGTTTCTTAATATCAATTGTGATTTTGACATGCAAAAATTTACCCCAACCCACACCGTCCCCATCAATGTCCACATCCTCCACCACCCCAAGAGTTTGCCCAATCTTTCTCCCAACCTCCTTGTTCATACAAGCCAGTGGTAACTGTAACGCCCTAAGAATTTAACTAACTTGTAATTAAATTCATGGTTTGCCTCCTAGCCTTAATTATCTGGTTAAGACTCATGGATACATCTATTTTTCTCGTGAAGAGAGAATATGTAAAACACTGGCTTGAGGATCACCTTATATACAGGATTAAACATTTGGAATGAAGTTAACCTAGAGTATAATGTCCATAGGGTATCCAAATCAATTAACTGGTAACTGACTAGATTTCCCATTTAAAGATTTATCAGAGTGAACAACGGAATAATTGATCTGAATAAATAAATAATGAGTAATTCTATCATCAATAAATAAGGGCACAATGCTTTATATCTAAAAGATCAAACTTGAATATATCAACTGTTGTCCTGATACCCTAATCCTAACAAAACTCCTAATAGACGAGTCCCTAAGGGTTTGTAAAATACCAAAGTATTTTACGGAAATGAAGTAACTGAGTAAGTCGGCTGACTTAGTAAGCTAGTTATTTTGAAAGATGTCAGGTATAAAATTAATGCAAAAAGGTAGTTATAAATTATACATGATATTTTCACAAATGGTGGTTCTAATCCCCGATATTATGCCCTTGACAAAAATTGCGTTTAATTTTAAAAGAAGGAGCATAACCTCGGCGACTAAACATCTATATTTAATATGCAAGAAATATGCTCTATGAATACAATATAAATAGTCATACGTTAACAATATGGTCTACCTGAGACATTACCACCTCTCAAAAGGGTTTGAATGTCCAAAAGACTTCTAGTACAACTTCGGTGCCCCCAACATTGCACAAACATACCGTCTTATACTAGCAGTCCAACCGAGTCTGAGCAAAGTCGTAATTAGTGATCTACTCAAAGAATGGTGCGCTGTCACAAAACTTAACCATTGGATCCAATGCCCTATTCATAAAAGAAAACTTTTGACCATATAATCAACTTATATTAATAGTAAAATCATGGCCGTTCTACCACACGTACCGGTGTACCATAACTTTACTATCAGATATTGTTCATTTATTCAAAAAAATAAGGATATGTACGTAAATAACGTCATGTCATAAAAGTGGTAACTTGATCATAAAGAGAAATGTGCTCAGTCATTTGACATATCGCACTTCTAAATTTGCAGTTTCATTACTCAGTTAAAATACTTACCTCGACTGCTCATCCGAAGCCTTAGACATCATGTACGTCCCGTTAACTGTAAAATATTCCAACAACATGCTAAGAACGTAATCTCTTGCTAATGGTGTTTGTGTGTTTTTTGTCTTAAAAACCTAATATTGCATTTTATGGTCACCATCGAACGTTTGACATGATTATCGAACGTTTGATCAAGAACAGTGGAGCGTTCGATATAAGCCCAGAATGTATGAATACTTAAAAACTTCTACCAAACCTAACCACAACTATATCTAAACTTAGAACAATATTAAAGAACATAGAAAACATACATTTTAAGAGGTAAAACACAAAGTCATTATTTCTATCAAAATCTTTTGAAGAGTTAACATAAAAGCCTCTAAATCATCGTGACATAGTTTGAAAACATAAACATAGCCATAGTTTGTGTAAAACAATGAAATACAATATAAGTAAGAGTATGGATTCGAAGGTTACCCCAGGAGAAGATAAACTCCTTCAAATAAGAACATTCCCTAAAAAAAAATCATTCGAAAATTTTATCTTCATTTAATGCATATTTTCAATAATATAGACTTACTTTTATACTTTCAGTCATTCTAGACTTTGTAACCCAAAACAAGTCTAGTTGTTTGGTTGTACAAATGAGAATGCAAAATGGAATAGTTTTTAAAAATGGGTTAAATACTTTTTTAGTACTTGAGTTTTAACTTTTTTTTTTCCCCCCACTTTGGTTTCATTTCGCAACGCTCAGGTACTTGAGTTATTGGTAAAGATACATACGGTACATTTGTCAATTTTTCGGCAATCCACATGTTACACTAAAAACCTGTAATGCGTTACTAAAGTTTTTTTTTTAAAAAAAATAAAAAATTAAAAATAATAAAAAATTCAAAATAAAGAATATTAAAAAATCTAAAACTTAAAATTAAAATTAAAATAAATAATAAAAAAAATTAAAATTAAAAAAAGGGGCAAGGGGCGACTCAAGCCACCCCTTGCAGCTAACCACTCCTTACAAATTTCGGCCTTTTTGGGGTAACTAATTCACCCCAAGGGCCTTGAGGTGAATCAGTTACCCCCAAACCAGCGGTAGGGGGTGGCCAACCACCCCAAGGGCACCCCATGGGTTGAGCCACCCTTGGCCTTTTTTTTAAAAAAAAATTTAAATTTTTTAATTTTAAGTTTTATATTTTTTAATATTATTTAATTTTCTTTATTTTTAAATTTTAATTTTTTTTAAAAAAATTTTAGTGACACATGACATGTTTTGGTATAAACATGTGGATTGTCATTAAAAATTTTACCGAAAAATTTACGGAGGTACCGTCTGTGTCCTTACCAATAATCCAAGTACTTCAACATCGCGAAATGAGACCAAAGTGGAGAAAAAAAAAAGAAGTTAAAACCTAAATACTAAAAAAATATTTAACCCTATAAAAAAAAAACCCTTCAAAATAAGAAAATATAACCCATTTATCAATCTCAACTGGGCCATCATCTTGTTTGGTTACTTACTAAAAAAAAAAAAAAAAGTCTGACGAGGGCTGATTATTAAAAGAACAAAAAGGAAGAGATAGCTATTACTTTACCGAAAGTCTGAGAAACGACGGAGAAAGCGAAGAGAAAACCAGTCCTCGGCTCAACCACTCCAGGTCTCTCTTTCTCTCTCTCTCTCTCTCTCTCGTCTTTTTCACTCTATGTTATCTTTCTAGATCTCTCTTGCTCTCCGATTTGGGCGTTCTGGATTCCTATCTCTTGGGAAATAGCATAGGTCCTTTACGAGAGATTGTGCATCATAGTAGTACGGAAATAGCATCTGCTAGGATTCTTCCCAAATCTTCCTGATTTCCTTATGCTTGAGTGCCACGCTTGTTTCCTTCTATACACAGTTTACCTTTATAAATAACTGTAGATGCCGTTTGGCTGAGCATCAAGGAAAATTACGTATTGCTTGAGCAATATTTGAAGGCCCGACCCCTCGAAGTGGTCAATTGGAGCTTTGAGGGGCTCGAAGCGGTCGATTATCCCTTTCGTTTCTGTATTTTCTGCTTTTTTATAGATAAAAAACCCTTGGGTTCCTATCATAGTCCTCCCATAGGTTCATCTCCAACTGGGGTCTTAGAAAGAACCAATTTTGGGTCTCTTGGCAGTGAGTTTTTTTGGTTGTTTCGTTTTGTGTTTAATTCTTTTTAATTTCATAACATGTTACATGTCTCTCTTTTCTGGATCACTATTTGGGTTTGTGGGTGTTACTTGAAAATTCCATTTTTTATATGTTTGGTAAGATTATTTTGTTAAGTGCATAAGCATGAGATTTGATCTGATCTCTTTTTACCATCTCGTATTCAGGGCATAGTCTCTTATTGAACACAAACAAGAGAAGAAGAAAGACAACAATTTCAATGGAATCCCATTGGGCATGTCTTCCGGAAGACCTCCTTGTTTTGATTTTGGACAGGTTAGTAACACTCTCAGACTATGTTCGCTTTAGTGCTGTCTGCATACCATGGCAGGCCGTTGCTCTAAAGAAGTACCATGGGGAGAGGCGTCGCAAACTTGCCATGCATCAACCTCCAATACTATTTTTAACTCACACCCATCCATCTAAGGAAGGAGAAACTACAATTGGCATACACAGTGTCAGCCAAAACAAGACATATGAGTTAAAATCATTCCTGCCCATTTGTAGTGAGAGATGGTTTGGTTCTTCACATGGATGGTTGATTACCATGGATAACAATTTTGTCATTACCCTATCAAATCCATTTTGTTCCAAGGTCAAAGGAGGTGATGGAATTATTTGCCTACCACCGGTTTTACATAGACAAGACTATCATATTGATAAGGTTTTATTGTCAGCTGACCCTATAGTGGCTCCTGATGATTATGTGGTCCTGGTCAGCTATAAAGATGGACATGTTCCTGATGGATTGGCCTTCATTAGGTCAGGTGATAAAGGATGGACTTGCATAAAAAACAATGGTGGTATGGATCGTGTGTCCGATGTTATTTATTCCAAAGGTCTGTTTTATGCCCTCTATGACTTTGGTGCAGTCAAAACTCTTGATATTAGTGATGGTTGTCCCAAGTTGAACATGGTTTCACGTAATTACTATTATTCTGCCTCTTATCTCAAGAAGAATTATATTGTGGAATCAGCTGGTGGCAATATACTAAGGTTTTTAAGGATTTTAGATGTTGTTAATGATGAAATGCCATGGCGTCTAATGACAAAAGGGTTCAAGGTTTTCAAGCTACTAGATTTGAATGGAGAGAAAAAGTGGGTTGAAACAAAGGACCTTAATGTGCTTGGTGACGGAGCCTTGTTCTTGGATGATAATACTTGCACCTATGTGCCAGCTTCAGACTTCCTTGGATGCCATCCGAATTCCATATATTTCGTTGATTATGGTTTCCTTGGTCGTAGTTACAAACTAGGTGTTTACCCTTCTACTCCTTATGACATGGGCATCTTTTACTTGCGAGATGGAAGCTTTAAGTGGCATGGTGTAACAAAGTTTATGTCTTCTCCAAAATCAATGTCACGCCGAACTTGGATCCAGCCAACTTTTCAAGGAAAAAGAGCGTAAGCTTTTCCTTTAGTTTGTTGGTGAGGATTGTTAAATGAGTAATGCTATTAAGTAGACTACTATACAACTTTCATACAATTGGGATGACCTAAAAGTGAAAATTAATCATTTATTTTACAGCCACATCAAGTTATATAGCAGTCGTGTATTAGTCTATTAAATAACATTATTATTAAAAAGCTAACTTTATTGCTTAATAGATTGTGTATTGATTAAGAAAAATAAAAGGCGTACTTTATTTATCATTATGGTTGCTTGTTGGCTAGCTGCATGTAAATTATTATGTTATTTTATATAGTTGTTATTGTTATCATGCTTGTTACTCTTTCTATATTCTTTGTATAATTTTTAATGTATCATTATATTGGTTTATTTGTTAATGTGTTTTGTGATGTTTTTGTATTTGATTTGAAAAATTATTGTTATGTGGCATAGGGATAAAAATATCTAAGTGTTTTGCGAGTATTTTTGTGTTTTTAGTAGTTTGTTGATGTTTTTATTTTGATATAGAAAATAAAAGACATAAAGAATTTTAAGAAAACACTTCAATTAAGTGACCATTTGATGTCTTCTAGGTTAAACATTTAAATAGAAATTCCGTACAATTAAACTAGACAAATAAAGAATAGTTTCTCACTAGTTAAAACTTTAACCCAAGTAAATACCCTTATTCAGGAAAAAATAAATCACTCAAGCAAGAACGGACTGAGCCCCTCCACCCAAAAAATAAAAAATAACTTCTAATCTCTAAATTTGTTAAAAAATATATTTAGGATTTTTTTTTTTTTTACTTTTTTCTGATAATTTTATGTATCATTATATTGAGTTATTGTTAATGTGTTTTGTGATGTTTTTGTATTTGATTTGAAAAATTTATTTATGTGGCATAGGGATAAAAATATTCTAAGTGTTTTGCGATATTTTTGTGTTTTTGAGTAGTTGTTGATGTTTTTATTTTGATATAGAAAATAAAAGACATAAGAGAATTTTAAGAAAAACCTTCAATTAAGGACCATTTTGATGTCTTCTAGGTTAAACATTTAAATAGAAAATTCCGTACAATTAAACTGACAAATAAAGAATAGTTTCTCACTAGTTAAAACTTTAACCCAAAGTAAATACCTTATTCAGGAAAAAATAAATCACTCAAGCAAGAACGGACTGAGCCCCTCCACCCAAAAAAAATAAAAAAATACTTCTAATCTCTAAGATGTTAAAAAATATATTAGATTTTTTTTTTTTTTACTTTTTAATGATAGCCCTCATAAAAAATTTCAATGCACGATGTCCATTCACTCAAGTATACATTTTTCCCCTTTTGCTTTAACTATACAATTATAGATTTTTTAGCTATGCCATACGAGAAAAGGTGATGGATTCATGAATCCATTTCTCATGTAAAATATCAACTAAAAATTGGGTTTTAGCGGTCCCAGTATATATATGTACCTTGAAAGGAGTATAACCGTGCCCATCAGGATGACAAAAGACAGCGAAGGCAAACAACGAGGCAGCCGCACTTGTACGCACACTAATCCGGAAAGTTTCAGATGATTAGCCACACGCGAGCAAAGTGCATGAACCCATCATAAATAACACCGGCAACCCGATCGTCCAGATCCTCCGCTTCCAACGTCTGCTCCATGTATCGCTGAAACGGAGCTTCATTGCTCCTGTTAATGGCCAATATGGTGGCCGCCAAATCCCCAGGCGAATTGGTTTTAGACAAAGCCGTCTGATATGGACATAAGTTGAGGTCCAGGTGTTTGAATGGGTTCAGAGAGTAGAATTCCAGGTGTAGTATGGTGATTGAAAAGCCGTTGGATTTGAGGATGGTGGCGAGCTGAAGCATGAGATTTATGTGGCCTTGGAAAGGATATACCACAAGCACCAACCTACGGCCATGCCTTTTTGCTTCTTGTTTTTCCATGATCAGTTTCTGTTTCCCCGTCAATTTGCAAGGGACTAGAAAACAGTCACAAGTGCTTATCTAATTTGATTTTAGAAGATGTGTGTTCAATTACTATTTATGTGGTTGGGCTGTTTGTTTATGTGAAAAATTTTGGGAGCAATTCCTATGCGATGGGTAATGGTTGGGACAAGGTGGGAAAGTAAGGATTTTTAGTTAATATTTTGAATAGTCTTGAATTTTTTGTTGGTATTTCTTCAAATCAATAGATTATCAAGGAAATTCTTGATTTTTTTAAAGCATTAGAATTGTTGTGGGAAATCTTGTCGGATTCGTGGGGTCAGACTGGGTTGTTTGTATGTTGATTGTTTCATATTGTTTGCGGATTTTCTTTTGTTTATCTCAATCAAGAAAGTTTGAGTTGGTTTGGTTTATCTAGGGATTAGATAGAAAGTGAAACAATCTTTATCCACGTAGAGTCTGCGAGAATGTTTGGCAGAATTGCTAGATGGTGGGATAATGGTTATCTTATCTTGCTTCTAGTTTATAGTTGTTGATCATAAGGTGATTTTGTTTTTTTGCAGGAAAAACTAGAAAAGATGAAGTCTCGTGATGAGACAGGATGCCAAGCTCCAAAACGCCTCATTCTATGCATTAATAATTGTGGCTTCTTTGGAAGGGCAGCCACCATGATTATGTGTTCCAAATGTTTCGAGGGCATGTAAAGTAGGCACTAGTGAAGAAAGGGATCAGACAGCCATGGCAAGGGTTCTTTCAAATTTTAGGCCCAAATATGAATGGACAAAAGTGAAAAGGGGATTTTGTTATTTCTATAATGTTGTTTTTATTTGTTATTATCTAGTTTGCTTGTTTGTAAGATAATTTGACTTATTTGTAATGTGAAAGATGCTCTGTGGAGTTGTGATGACATTCCCCGAGGTCAATAAAGGATTAAAGTTTGAAGTTTCTTAAGTTAATAGTCTTTTTCCGAACCATTTGACATGTGGAAACTCTTGCCATTACACTTTGGGATGCAAAAATTCAATTTTTTTTGCCGGGATCATGTTTATAAGGATTACACTTGGAAATTTGAGTTATCATTGCACTCTGTGTGGAGATTGCTTTTTGCGCATCAACATGTAATTAAGTGATCTTAATTCATCGAACATATATGTTTGAGGAGAAATGATTATTTTCATTCTTTTACTCATCTCCTATCCATCATCTATATAGAAAGATGTGCAAATCTAATATTAAATTTATAGGACTACATGTGCGGTTCCATAATTTAATGGTGGATTTGAACATTTCTTATATGGAGATGGGTAAGAGATGAGTAAGAGATGAATGTGTAGCATATCTCATTTTTGAGCTTATTGCATCAGCGTGTATATGTCTGTATGTAACTTCCAAGCCTTTAAGTAAGAGTGCTATCTGCAGTTGAATGGCAACAAAACTGAGTTAAGCTCATTGGGTTACAAATTGATGCTCGAATTTGTTTAGGCCAAAAATTATTTTTTTCATTTGGCATGCCTTTCTGTCATTACCATCACTATGAAGGCAAAATGTCATACTACTTCATCAATTGCTTTTTTTTTTTTGGATGAGTTAGTATTTCATTTCGTAGAACAAATTACAACAAGATCCAGCCTTAAAGTTAGAATACAAAAGAGTAAAGCTATCACATCTCTTGCAAAACAATACAACTGAACTAATCTTTACAAATGCAAGCAAACATATATTGCCAACATATAGCAACAACTCTATCTAAAGAGAAAAATTACATATGCCATCTTTTTTGTTTTTTGATGAATGAATACTTCAATACTAAAACAAACACATTACAACACTTCAGCAACAAGCTGAACACCCGATACTACAAACAAGTATCAGTAACAAAACAACAACCTACATCTATAGCAATATTTACACAAAAATCACTCAGCAGAAAACAAGTCTACAAAAAGACCCAAGACCTCAAAGATACTACCCTTACAACAAAATTTCTTCTTTGAGACTCCAATTCTTACATAGGTCAACATTCTCTTAGCTCCTCTTAAATCCCCCCTTATCCAAAATTCTGGTTTTGGTTTTCCAAAATATCTTCTGCAGAATTTGCTCTTCAGTTTTGGGTTTGACACCATATTTCAACTCATTCGGGCACACCAAAAACTATAATCCGTTGCACAAAGCACCAATCGACAAATGTTGGCTTTGAGGGTCTTGCTCTTCCAATCCTGTACAGCAATATCAATCACATCATCCCAATTTGTCAAATGGAGAATAACATTGCATCTGGCCATACATTCTTTCCAAATTTTGGACTAAACCCGCATTTAAAGAACATATGCTCTCTAGACTCCATTTCACTGCTACAAAACAAACATACAACAGGTTGTTTATATCCCCACTTAATTAATCTATCAATACGTCATCTTTGATAACACGCTAAGGTAGTTAACTCCGATTTGCTTCCACGCTAAGGTATGTCCAAACAAAATCAACCACCAAAAAAAATAAAATAAAACCCAACCACAGGCAATTTTGCCACCCTCAGCCCAGAAGAACTAAGTACATAAACGATTCAACAAAAATTGCAAAAATAGAGCTTTGAATTAAACGATTTCTCAAGAATCCTAAAAAAAATTGCAAGAATCTCACCTTGCTTGAATGAACAAACCAAGCAGACACAAATAGACAAAAAATCGCAAACCGAAAGACGGTGGCTATGGGTAGTGACCAGCGGCGAATTCTGACGGCANTCTAAAGAGAAAAATTACATATGCCATCTTTTTTGTTTTTTGATGAATGTTCAATACTAAAACAAACACATTATAACATTTCAGCAACAAGCTGAAACACCCGATACTACAAACAAGTATCAGTAACAAAACAACAACCTACATCTATAGCAATATTTACACAAAAATCACTTAGTAGAAAACAAGTCTACAAAAAGACCCAAGACCTCAAAGATACTACCCTTACAACAAAATTTCTTCTTTGAGACTCCAATTCCTACATAGGTCAACATTCTCTTAGCTCCTCTTAAATCCCCCCTTATCCAAAATTCTGGTTCTGGTTTTCCAAAATATCTTCTGCAGAATTTGCTCTTCAGTTTTGGGTTTGACACCATATTTCAACTCATTTGGGCACACCAAAAACTATAATCCATTGCACAAAGCACCAATCGACAAATGTTGGCTTTGAGGGTCTTGCTCTTCCAATCTTGTACAGCAATATGAATCACATCATCCCAATCTGTCAAATGGAGAATAACATTGCATCTGGCCATACATTCTTTCCAAATTCTGGCACTAAACCCGCATTTAAAGAACATATGCTCTCTAGACTCCATTTCACTCCTACAAAACAAACATACAACAGGCTGTTTATATCCCCACTTAATTAATCTATCAATAAGTCATCTTTGATAACACACTAAGGTAGTTAACTCCGATTTGCTTCCACGCTAAGGTATGTCCAAACAAAATCAACCACCAAAAAAAATAAAATAAAACCCAACCACAAGCAATTTCGCCACCCTCAGCCCAGAAGAACTAAGTACATAAACGATTCAACAAAAATTGCAAAAATAGAGCTTTGAATTAAACGATCTCTCAAGAATCCTAAAAAAATTGCAAGAATCTCACCTTGCTTGAATGAACAAACCAAGCCGACACAAACAGACAAAAAATCGCAAACCGAAAGACAGTGGCTATGGGTAGTGACCGACGGCGAATTCTGATAGCG
>FXXK01001673.1:4118-31606 GCA_900184695.1 Betula pendula | reverse complement strand
TTGCTCTGATACCATATTAGAATTCACACAATATGTGAAAGGTGGGTCTAACTCAACTCCAAAAGACGCCTTGAGGAGTGAGGGATGCCACAACCTTATAAGGAGCACATTGACTAGTTTCTCTAGCAATGTGGGACTTCCAACACTTATTGAACACAATTTCAATGGAATCCCATTGGGCATGTCTTCCGGAAGACCTCCTTGTTTTGATTTTGGACAGATTAGTAACACTCTCAGACTATGTTCGCTTTAGTGCTGTCTGCATACCATGGCAGGCCGTTGCCCTAGAGAAGTACCATGGGGAGAGGCGTCGCAAACTTTCCATGCATCAAACTCCAATATTATTTTTAACTCACATCCATCCATCTAAGGAAGGAGAAACTACAATTGGCATACACAGTGTCAGCCAAAACAAGACATATGAGTTAAAATCATTCCTGCCCATTTGTAGTAAGAAATGCTTTGGTTCTTCACATGGATGGTTGATTACCATGGATAACAATTTTGTCATTACCCTATCAAATCCATTTTGTTCCAAGGTCAAAGGAGGTGATGGAATTATTTGCCTCCCACCGGTTTTACATAGGCAAGGCTATCGTATTGATACGGTTTTATTGTCAGCTGACCCTATAGTGGCTCCTGATGATTATGCGGTCCTGGTCAACTATAAAGATGGACGTGTTCCCGATGAATTGGCTTTCATTAGGTCAGGTGATAAAGGATGGACTTACATCGAAAACGATGGTGTTGTCGATGTTATTTATTCCAAAGGTCTGTTTTATGCCCTCTATATGCTTGGTTCAGTCAAAACTATTGATATTAGTGATCGTTGTCCCAAGTTGAACATGATTTTACCTAATTGCTATTCTACTACCTTTTATCTCAAGAAGAATTATATTGTGGAATTAGCTGGTGGCAATATACTAAGGTTTTTAAGGATTTTAAGTATTGTTACTGATGAATCGCCATGGCGTCCGATGACAAAAGGGTTCAAGGTTTACAAGCTACTAGTTNTATTTCATGTGAGTTTTAATAATCTACATTTGATACATAAAATAGTCATGTTATGAAAGAATTAAAATAACAAGCATCCGTGTGAGTCTTACTCACTTTGATTGTGTGACTCCTTTGAACAACCACCTAAGTACTCTCCACCGTCGGAATCAGTGAAATGGTCTAATATCAATCTCTTAGGTGATAAAGGATGGACTTACATCGAAAACGATGGTGTTGTCGATGTTATTTATTCCAAAGGTCTGTTTTATGCCCTCTATATGTTTGGTTCAGTCAAAACTATTTATATTAGTGATCGTTGTCCCAAGTTGAACATGGTTTTACCTAATTGCTATTCTACTACCTCTTATCTCAAGAAGAATTATATTGTGGAATTAGTTGGTGGCAATATACTAAGGTTTTTAAGGATTTTAAGTGTTGTTACTGATGAATTGCCATGGCGTCCGATGACAAAAGGGTTTAAGGTTTACAAGCTACTAGTTCTAAATGGAGAGAAAAAGTGGGTTGAAATAAATGACCTTAATGTGCTTGGTGACGGAGCCTTATTCTTGGATGATAATACTTGCACCCATGTGCTGGCTTCAGAGTTCCTTGGATGCCATCCGAATTCCATATATTTCGTTGATTATTGTTTTCGTGGTTATAGTTATCAAGTAGGTGTTTGCCCTTCTACTTCTTATGACATGGGCATCTTTTACTTGGGAGATAGAAGCTTTCAGTGGCATGGTGTAACAAAGTTTATGTCTTCTCCCAAATCAATGTCACGCCCAATTTGGATCCAACCAACTTTTCAAGGAAAAAGAGCGTAAGCTTTTCCTTTAATGTGTTGCTGGGGATTGTCAAACGAGTAATGCTATTAAGTAGACTACTATACAACTGGCATACAATGGGATAACCTGAAAGTGAAAATTAATTATTTATTTTATGTCACATCAAGTTGTAAGACAGTTGTATAATAGTATACTAAATAACATTACTCTTAAAAAGTTAACTTTATTGCTTAATAGATTTTTTATTGATTAAGAAAATAAAAAGCGTACTTTATTTATCATTTATGGTTGCTTGTTGGCTAGCTACATGTAAATTATTATGATATTTTATATAGTTGTTATTGTTATAATGCTTGTTACTCTTTCTATATTCTCTATTAATTTTTAATGTATCATTATATTGAGTATATTTGTTAATATGTTTTGTGGTGTTTTTTGTATTTGATTTGAAAAATTATTGTTATGTGGCATAGGGATAAAAGACATGAGAGAATTTTAAGAAACGAACTTGTGCTATCGCAAGTAAATAAAGAATAAAGAGCCTTGGAATCCAGCTGCTAAGAGCATCTTTAGCAGACCCTTTAAAAGGGTCATACTAGCTAAATCTAGCTGTTTTAACTCAATTTTCTTCTCCAGCAGCCCCTTTAAAATAAAAGCTCATCATTCCATTTGCTACAGTGAACTTTCATTTATGAAAGTTCACTGTAGCAACTTCTTAGAATAAAAAAATCATTCTTTTTTCTCCCTTTTCTTCCTCTTTCTCTCTCCCTCTCCTTCAACGTTCTGCCTCCACCTCCCTTCTCACCCATCAATGTCGGCAACGCCCTCTCTCCCTCTCCTTCAACATTCTGCATATCCTCCACCGTGAAACCCAATCGACTTCCATCAACCAAAACTCCCCTAAAATCAACCGATCGTCTTCCATCAACCAAAATTTCTCTGAAAAATAACACAAATAAAGAAAATCAAAGAAATTAAATCATTACCCATTACAAATCTATGCCGAGAAATCAAGAGAAAGTAAGAGAAAATTCATGGAATCTTGCTGGATTTAGAGTCAGAGTGAGAGTGAGAAAGACACGATTTCTCTGGTTCCAATTTTTTGCTGGATTCATGAATCTTGCTGGAGAAAGTAAGAGTGAGAGTGAGAAATGGGTAATGACACGATTTCAGAGTCAGAGTGAGAGTGAGAAAGTAAGAGAAAATTCATGAATCTTGCTGGATTCATGGAATCTTCACGATTTCCCTTTCTTCAATTTCTCTGGTTCCAATTTTTTCTCCATGAGTGAGAGTGAGAAAGACAAACAGAGAGAATGAGACGGTGGTCCATGAGAGTGAGAGTGAGAAAGACAGAGAGAAAGAGAGAGAGGGGGAGAGACGGTGGTAGCCGGTAGGTAGAGAAAGAAAGAAATAATAAAAAATAAAAATAATAATAATATTTAAAGAAAATAAAAGATGGGATAGATGATCTGTTGGAGTTTGCATTAAAAAAGCAGTAGCTAAAATAAAAGTTTAGACTTTTTGACTAGCTATTTTAGATGGTATTGCTAAAGATGCTCTAAGGGGAAGAAATGTGATTATGTGAAAATCATTATATATATCTATATTGTTTGTGTGCGCGTGCTTGAGCCGTATGGCTCCAATCTTTAGTTTTTCTTGGGCTCTGATGACTACTAAAACAAGAATCGTAATGGACCAGTGGGCTTCTATTTAGAGCATCTAAGGTCTGATAATGTTGTTATACATATTTAGATTTGAGTCCTAAAGGGCCTTCGTAGGATCAACACCATTGCAAGACCTTTCCCACCTCTAATTTATTTTAAGGGTAAATTTTTATTAATACAAATTAGATAATTTTGTGCTCTCTTTTCTCTTTCTTGATTTACTAGATGTTTTATTTTGTATATTTCTTGTGTAATTGAGTTACGGCGCCCCTTGCGCAATTTAATAAAATTAGTTTACTTAGTAAAAAAAAAGTCAACACAAAGACACAAAATACCAAGAGATGGGGTGAGAGTCCTAACATCAATTGCTCCAAAATAGCTAATGCAATGCCAAAAAAACATAAAATAAACTTGAAATGGACCAAAAAATTGGTCTGGTCCAATGGCTTTTTGGCCTGAGTGCCAAGAAAATCACCTTCACAATCCACAAGAGAGCTTGCTTGGGGTGACACTTGCAGTAGCAAGAGATCATAGATGGCGCGCGCGCACACACACACAAACATTTGTGTTGGAACCATTGAAAAGGAAGGACCTTCACTCTGATGTATGAGAGGAAGGTGCCCAACAAAATTATGTGCTAATAGACATGAAACGAAAAAACAATCTTTTAAAAGTGCTCAAGTGTTTTGAAAGAATACTTCTTAAGGTAAAGATTGAGTTGTAACCACAATGCTATATTGATTTGTGAAGAAAAAGTTCATCTATGCAATTATATGAGGGAGGTTAATTTATCATCACATAACAATACAAAATCAATTATCATTAATTATGCCTTAGACTATGTATAAATTAAATTTATTTTATAAAAAAAGATTCAAGTAAGAGGATAAATGGGGTAATTACTTTTTTCCCGCATAAACTACTACTCTTTGTCAATATGGCCCCATGAACTGATACTCTCATCACCTGACTACCTCAAATTACCATTTACTTACCAAAACCCCCTTTTGTTACTCAACCTAATTAAAAAATTTGAAATAATGCAAGTACCCTAAGTTTATAAACAAAATTTACATAAAATACCCTAAAAATTAAACAAATTAAAAAATAAAAAATTATCAATGTATTAGCAACAGTTCCAACATAAAAAGAAAATCAAAAAATTTAAAAAAAAGTTTCCAGCTGAAAAAAGGTTATTAAAAGCCAAAATTAAAAATTAAAACTTAAGAATTAAATAAAAACTAAAAAAACAACATTGAAACTTAAAGTTGGACCACCCCCATGGACTTAAGGGTGGTAGCTAGATCACCCCATGGATGGTTCTTTATTTTATTATTTAATTATTTAATTTTTTTTTTTTGGTTAAATGCATTTTCAGTATTTGAGTTTTAACGACTTTATTTATTTATTTATTTTTCATCTAGATTTCATTTTGTATCGTAGATAATACATTGTTTATGTCTAAATACAGAGATGACACTTCTATCTATCTTCCGTCCATAAAACTAACAGAATTACACATCAAACAAATCAAAAGTTGCCACGTGTCATATGCCTCAAAAATAATTAAAAAAATAAAAATTTTAAAATAGGAAAAGTAGAAAATATTAAAAATACTAAAACGAAAAAAATAAAAAAAAAATTGTAGATGGGGTGACTCGAGCCACCCCTTTGGGCCTTTGGGGGTTGTTCGGCTACCCCCAAAGAGCAAAATGAGGGTGTCCGAAACCACCCCCAAGGTCCTTGAGGTTGGCTCGGCCACTCTTATTTGGCCTGAGCGTGGTTTCGGAGGATGGCCGAATCACCTTCAAGTGGCCAAACCCCTAATTTTTTTTGGGCCTTTTGGGGGTGGCTGAAACCACCCTCAATCCAAATGGGGGTGGCCGAGTCACCCCTAAGGCCTCTGGGGTGGTTTTGGCCATCCTCATTTTGTTATTTCGGGATAGTCGAACCACCCAAGGGCCTTGGGGTTGAACCACCCCCATTTTAGTTTTTTTTTTTTTAATATTTTTTTATATATTTTTTTATTTGAGGGTATTTATGTCCTTTAACGAGATTTAATGTTTAAAAAGAGAATATTTCATCTGATTTAATGAGATTCCCTAACGACCGGGGTTTTGGTAAGTAAATTATAGTTCGAGGTAGTCGGATGGTGAGAATGTTAGTTCATGGGGCCATATTGATAGAGGGTGGTAGTTCATGAGGGAAAAGATAATTATCCCATGATAAATTGTATGGTGTACATGATATTTAGGGGTAAGAATTTGGATTTATGGATTGGGTTCGCGTTGTATTGAGTTATAAGCATACAAATATATGGATCAATATAACCATAACACGTTTAATTAATTGTGTCAAACTCTAAATCTCTGAATTTGAATAATTGAAACCTATAAAAGCATTCACAGTTGTTACCCTAAAGTTACTTCTCTTTACTAAATATAGGAACAATCTAAAAAAAAAAAAAACCCACAGAAAACCTCCTCCAACAGATTCTTTAAACATTGGGAGTGCTACAATTCTACCCCAAGCATTGGATAGAATTGTAGCATTCCTAATGGTTTATTATAATCGTAATAAGAGCACTCTCTCTCCTCTCATACCTCCCTATACAATACTCATCCTCTTCTGCAACTACCGAAACACAAACCCCATCAACAACACCTCCAATTTCGTCTACCAGCCCACCATCAATCCAAAGTCACCAAACCAGGAAGATGAACCACCACCTCACCTTATCCACTCCTACCAAACCTCCCACATGCCACCACCTCCACCTCCTCCCTAGAATTCGATAGTTACTCTCTTTTGCCATCAGAATCTCATCCACCACCACCACATCGCCAGATTTGTACATGAGTACATCACCCAGTCCTGAGCCCCTCTCTTTCTAGCCTGTCCTCTCTCTCTCTCTCTCTCACGCTCTCATTTGCTCTCTCTATCGGCCATGCTTGGTGAAGGAATGAAACAGAACAGATGTGGGAAACATAAGAGTTGGCTATCGAGATGTTTAGAAGGGGGAAACATAAGGGATGGGGGGCTTGGGTTTTCTGCGTCCATGTGCTTGACGGAGACAATGAGAGAGAGAGAGTGAGAGATAAGAAAAAAAAATGAATAAAAAAACAGAAGCAAAAGTTAAAACTCTTTTTTTTTTTTTTAAATACTATAGGAAAAGATAAAGGGAAGCTATTGTAGAGTGTATTTGTTTAGGAAATCAAAAAGTAATTTGATTCACTAAATTTAAAAAAATTATAGAGAAACTGATGTTAATGTTCTAAGAGATAACTGTTTGGTAAACAAATTCGTGAACAATGCAATATCTTCTTTGCCCTTGGATAAACCGGCTCTTATCTCGGCGCCACAAAACAGAAGTCTACAGTTGTCGACCAAACCCCACTAGTCCTTAATCCAACAGTCTGAAGTCTTAACAACAAAAAATATGATAATTATTGAAGTGATAAATAGAGAAAAGTAACCCCCCCCCAAAAAAAAAAAAAAAAAAAAAACTACCACTCCATTGTCACGAATGTGTCCCACACACTACCAATTATGCCAATGTTTTCCCTAAATTACCAACGAATGTCAATGTCTTTACAAGGCTAGCAAAAAGTCAAAGATGACCCTAAAAAATTTTCACTAAGACAAAAATATTCTTATAATTTGAAAGAAAAAAGTAAAACTAAATATATATATATATATTTTTAAAAAATTTAATAAAAAAAATGGAGTGGTAGATTAGGCACGACATTTTTCCTATAAAATATTAAAAAAAAAAAAACGATTTTTTTTTTTAAAAATGAAGTGAGCTACCCCTTGGTTTATATTTTTCTCTCTTTTTTTTTGTTATTTAATTATTTATTTTAGTTTATTTTATATTTTTTGTAATAATAGTGTTTTTAATATATATTTAAAATTTTTATAATTTTAATGAGATATTTTTGTTATTGGGGACATTGACATTTTTTTTTATAATTTAAGGGGGATATTGACACAATTACTAATTTGAGAGGCACATTAATAATTGAGTTGTAGTTTGAAAAAGTATGTGTACTTTTTTGCAATAAATATTAAGTTTTTTTTAATAATTAGGAGAATTTTGTACGCATAGTTCACCAATTAAATGTAATATCATATTAGGTAAATCCTTGAACACCTAGAGTGGCCTCTCACCCTTAATATGTAAATCCTCTAATATGTAATATCATATTAGGTAAATCCTCTAATATGTAATATCATATTAGAGCATCTCTACTTATTTTAGCTAACAAAAAAAAAAAAAAAAACCACTTTTATCTATTTTACCAATTATTTTTTCAATACAAATTCCAACAAATTATTTATCTCATTTTTTCTTTATTTAAATATTATTATTTTTTCGGTACTTTACCACCGTTTCTCTCTGTATCTCTCTCTCTCTCACTCATGGAGAAAAAAGAAGAAGCAGAACAAACTACCACAAACTCAGAATCAAAAATCACAACCATTGAGTCATTCTTGGACCAAATGACAAAGAATCAAAGCTTCTTCTTCTCCTATTTCTAATCCCTTCTAACCCATTCTCAGCCAGCTCCTATTGAAACAATCCATCACCAACCGATCAAGCCTTACCTACAGATCAAGCTCTTTCTGTTTGGATAAAGAGAAAATCACAGGAGATCAAATTGGGTGGTTCTTGAGCTCACCGATGACGTGCCCATGACCCACCAGCCCCAGTGTTGCTCCGCCAGCTCTCACATCCAAAAACGACGTCTCTCTCTCTCTCTCTCTCGGTTAGTCGCCGAGGATGTAAACGGGGAAGGGGGGTTGCTGATGAAGAAAGGAAAAGAATTTGTGATTTGATTTTTTTAGGGAGAACCGGGTCTTAGAAAACTATGAGCCCGTCTGATGGAGTGGGAGTTGAGGCCGAATCTCTGGGGCTTTAAAATGACCCGCTTGGCAAATTTGCTCCACATGGCTGTTGAAATCCTTGAAGGGTTTAGTGGAAAATTTGTGGATTTGCGAAAGGGAAGAAAATTATCGATTTTGCTGTTGAGAATCGCAGAGGATACTGGGGTTTTACTGATGGACGTCAATTTGCTATCGTAGAGAGAGAGGGAAGATGCAAGAGAATAGGAAGAAATTGCTATTCATTGGACTAATTAATGTATTTTAGCTGGTTATATATCTAGCTAATCTGCTAGGAGAAAAAGAGATTATATTAGCTAAATTTAGCTGTTATTGCGCCTTTCAGCGAATAGGATTGGAGTTTTTTTTTTTTTTAGTGTGAATATATCATATTCTATTGATAATAAATTCAAAGTATAAAGCTCTTACATCAGAGATAAAATACAGATAAACATAGTATAAAGCTATGAAATTACACGGTCATAGATTTGGACAAAAATATCTTAGCAATTAAAGAACAATCTATGACTTTAACTTTCGCTCACTAAATCTGAGACATAGGTAGTCCAAATTCTCACTCCCTTACTTTTAAGCTGTGAGAGATAGTTTCTCACACCGATCTACGCATTCTTGATTCTAAAAGTCAGAAGAGAAACACCCGCACATTGGACGGGATAAACAAAAACAAGAAAAAAAAATAAAGAACATAAAATAAAGGCACCGAGCAGATCCACCGATGGGAGGGGATACAAATGAGGAGGCTAACTGGCAAAGACAGATCTGGGGCTGAGAGCAGCAAGAGGTGGAGGAGGTCGGCCATCATGGGTGGATGAGAGGTCGGTAAAACTGCTGTGCTTAGATAGGACCTCCAAAAAAAGTTAAAAGTGCATCCAAAAAGATGAAAAAATGAAGTAGATACAGAAAAAAGGAGAATAGAGTTGGAGGGGGGAGGACTGAGGAGGGCTCCTCCCGCGAATAGGATGGAGTTGCTATCATGCATAATGTAAGGTTTTTATTTTTTTATTTTTATTTTTAATGTGGACTCGAACAAGAACGTCCTCTAGTAAACACCGTTAAATACCAAAGAACCCTTCAATTTCCCTTAAAAAAAAAAACCTTAAAACTTCGGAAGGTCAGAATTTGGCACTTGGTTATTCGATCCGGGCATTTTTTTTTTAATAAAAAACAAAAGTTATATGGAGGTCCATTAAGCCCGGAGCAAATTACACAGTAGTACAATAGATTCTTCTATTCTTAAATTTCTCATCCCCTAGTATTTCAATTCATAGGCCATTTTCTGCAACTTTTTTGCATAGACATTGAAGAGTAATGCTACACACAACATTTTTATTTAATTTTTATCATATTTTGTTCATGTGGTATTATTAATTAATCATTGGATCAGTCATTACTAAAAAAACAAAAAATTAAGAGTTGATTGATAGAATCACATTAACAAAGTGAGATATAAGTGTAGTCATTTTTTCATATATTAAAAGTTATATATAAGATGAGGATAAAGAATAGGAAAGAATAATGCTATAGAGTATAAATAATACTTTTATCAAACTTTAACTTAAATGGCACTGCCAAGTAACCATTAAATTTAATGCCATATTAACAAAGCTAAATAAAAGTGAGTTACATAACATTTCTCCATAAGGAATAGTAGTGATTAGATGACGAGCTTAAATGTAGGGCGAGGTCAAACTGTCATATTATATAAATATATATATATATATATATATATATATATATATATAAATATATATAACAATTAAAATAGCAGTTTCATGCAAAACTTTGTATCATTCTTAATATTATCTTTCTTATCTTTTAATGAATATTTTTCAATAATATGGACTTAATTTTATAGTTTCAGTCGTTCTACCACTTTGTGACCCAAAAATAGGTTGGACAGAAATTTCCTTCAACCACATTTTGGAAGAAACTTTATTCAACCTACTTTAATGAATGATAAATGTCCTCTAACATGTAAGAGACACATATTTTCTTTAATATTTTTAATAGCTATTAACTCTTCTTTTACTAACTTAGGAATCAAAACATTGAGTTTTGAGGAATTTAAACATATTAGAGGACACTTATCATTTGTTAGAGTGGACTGAATGAAATTTCATCCGAACTAATTTGAAGAAAATTTCTGTCCAAAAAGGTTTAGTTGTTTTTTGTACCAACAAGAGTATGCAAAATCACATGATTAAATATAACCCATTTATCTATCTTTATTTATTTATTTATTTATTTTACTGGACCCATTTATCTATCTCAACTGGGCCTTAATTTCTGAGCAGGGATGATTATTAAAATAAAAAGAAAAGAAAAGAATAAATATTACTTTGCCGTCATAACAGCACCTCCATTACCCTTTTCCCCCTTTCCCCGTTACTGAATAAAAAAATAAAATAAAAAAACAGCACCTCCTTTAAACTTCACACAAAACCCTCACAAAAGACCTCAACACAAAACCCTCCCGACCGAGAAAGTCGAAGGGAAAACCAGTCGTCGGCTCAACCACTCCAGCTCTCTCTCTCTCTCTCTCTCGTCTTTTTCTCTGTATGTCGACACACGACTGCTTCTCTCTCCGATTTGGGCGAGAGGCTGTGCATCAAGAAAAACTTCTTAAACGAGGAATTTTCTTCTATTTTTGATTTACAGATCAATACGATCAAGAAAAACATAATATATATATCAGACAATTTCACGATCGTCCAATCGTCTTCTTGAGTTCTCTTGAATTGCAGTCAGTGTTTTTTTGTTGGGTCTCTTTCTAACTGGTCTTACAAAGCACCAATTTTGGGTCTCTTTCTAACAGCAGTGAGTTTTTTTGGTTGTTTCGTTTTGTGTTTTATTCTTTTTAATTTCATAACATGTCTCTCTCTCTCTTTTCTGGATCACGATTTGGGTTTGTGGGTGTTACTTGAAAATTCCATTTTTTATATGTTTAGTAAGATTATTTTGTTAAGTGCATAAGCATGAGATTTGATCTGATCTCTTTTTACCATCTCGTATTCAGGGCATAGTCTGAACGCAACCAAGAGAAGAAGAAACACTACAATGTCAATCGAATCCCATTGGGCATGTCTTCCGGAAGCCCTTCTTGTTTTGATTTTGGATTGTTTAGTAACACTTTCAGACTATGTTCGTTTTAGTGCTGTCTGCAGACCATGGCATGCCGTTGCCCTAGAGAACTACCATGGGGAGAGGCGATGCAAACTTTCCATGCATCAACCTCCACTACTATTTTTAACTCATACCTGTCCGTCGAAAGATGGAGAAACTATAATTGGCATGCACAGTGTGTCAGCCAAAACAAGATGTATGAATTAAAATCATTCCTGCCCATTGGTAGTAAGAGATGGTTTGGTTCTTCACATGGTTGGTTGATTACCGTGGACAAAAAATTTGTCATTACCCTATCAAATCCATTTTGCTCTAAGGTCAAAGGAGGTGATGCAATTATCTGCCTCCCACCTGTTTTTCAAAGACACTCCTATGAAATTCATAAGGTTCTAGTGGTTCCTGATGATTCTGCGGTCATGGTCAGTTATAGTTATGGACTTGCTCCTCATGGTGAATTGGCTTTCATTAGGCCAGGTGATAAAGGATGGACTTACATAAAAAACAATCATGATTTTGTTATCGATATTATTTATTCCAAAGGTTTGTTTTATGCCCTCTACGACTTTGGTTCAGTCAAAACTCTTGATATTGGTGAACATTATCCTAAGTTGAACAAGGTTTCACCTAACTACTATTCTATTACCTCTTCTGAAAAGAAGAATTATATTGTGGAATCAGCTGGTGACAATATACTAAGGATTGTAAGGATTTTAGATATTGTTGATGATGAATTGTCACGGCGTGAGGTGACAAAAGGGTTCGAGGTTTTCAAGCTACTAGTTCTGAATGGGAAGAAAAAGTGAGTTGAAACAAAGGACCTTAATCTTCTTGTTGATGGAGCCTTGTTCTTGGATGACGATACTTGCACCTATGTATCGGCTAAGTCTTCCTTGAATGCCATCCGAATTCCATATATTTCGTTGATTATTGGTTTCTTGGTTATGCTAATAACCCAGCAAATGTATGCCCTTTTACTCCTTATGACATGAGCATCTTTTACTTGGGAGATGGAAGCTTTCAATGGCGTAGTGTAACAAAGTTGATGTCTTCTCCAAAATCAATGTCACGCCCAATCTGGATCCGGCCAACTTTTCAAAGAAAAAGAGCGTAAGCTTTTCTCTTTGTGTGTTGGGGGGGATTGTTAAACGAATGTTATTAAGTAGACTACTATACAATTGTAATACAATTGTGATGACCTGAAAGTGAAAATCAGTCATTTATGCCACATCAAGTTGTATGGTAGTCATGTAATAGTCTACTAAATAGCATTACTTTTAAAAAGCTAACTTTATTGCTTAATCGATTGTTTATTGATTAAGAAAAATAAAAAGCGTACTTTATTTATCAATTATGGTTGTTTGTTGGCTAGCTACATGTAAATCATTATCAAATATTATATAGTTATTATTGTTATCATGCTTGTTACTCTTTCTATTCTTTATTAATTTTTAATGTATCATTATGTGTAATATTTGTTAATGTGTTTTGTGGTGTTTTTTGTATTTAATTTGAAAAATTATTGTTCTGTGGCATAGGGATAAAAATATTTGAAGTGTTTTGCGAGTTTTTTTTTGTGAGTAGTTGTTGATGTTTTTATTTTGAAATAGAAAATAAAGACATAAGAGAATTTTAGAAAACGAACTGCGCTATAGCAAGTAAATAAAAATAAAAGATGAAAATACAATAATGATTTTCACATAATCACATATTTTCCCTTAGCATGGATTCCAAGGTTCTTTATAAAATAATATATTGTGTATGCATGCACTTTAGTCACATGCCTCCTTGTCTTCAGTTTTTCTTGGGCTCCTACGGCAATCTTCTCAAACGACTACTAAAAACAAGACTCATAATGGACTAGCGGGCTTCTATTTAGATCGTAGAAGGGTTTTTTTTTCTTTGTTTCTAATTGAATGGGGAAACAGGACACTCGCTCACCCGCTCACAACACGCGGTTTTTCTTCTTTCAGTTTTTTGTTCCTATTTTGTCTTACTCACCTTATAATTCTAAATATTTTTATTATCTTTATCATATTTCATATTATTATTCTTTTATATTCTTCAGATTGTATCATCCCAGTTTGTTCCTTAGATATGTTGGTACACCATATATCCCTTACGGAGTATAGCGTTCGGACTACAAGGTTATTAATTCACAGCCCTAACTACATATTTATCTATTACACCTTCTTCTGAATAACGATAAGGCAATTATATCATAATTAATGTGGAAATCCACAGAGCTGCCGTCCTCTGACCATACATCTAGATCCACTCACCACTCGGACGACTTGTCAATGCGACGACCCTCTTAGACTTATCAGAGGCCATAGCATATAGTTAGAATTGTCACTGTCTGTTGAGGTGATCTAAAGCCCGGGACTGAAGATATTCAAGTCTAAATCTGCGTAAAATAGATAAATAAGGTACTCTGAATGGGAAATAAAAGTGAGAGCAAGAAACACAGGAGCCCTTATATCTCTATCTTGTTGTATTCCAGCTAGGATCTTTCCGCGCTTCTTCGATGACCGTCATTTACTATGCCATCTATATTATCGTGCACAGTCTATTATCTGTTAAGCCATCACCCGACAATCTCCATACACTCTATTAGCAGCAGTCCGGTAATGTATTCATTGTTTCTTGGTTATGGTTTAATCAACCGCTAAGACAGATATCTGTCCAGCGCTCATTTCCTACCTCTTATTGACATGGGCCCATTCCCTTTTACTTAGCAGTTGGGAAGCTTCAATGCGTCAGCTCGCTAACAAAGTTGATTGTTCTTCTTTCCACCAACTCGAACTTACACGGTCAGACAAAATACACAAACATGCAGTATCTGGTCAACTTCCAACAGAAAAAAAGAGCGTACACAATACTAACTATACAATTCCTTTATCTTTGAGTGCTCGGGTAGGATATTGATAACATCACACTTAGGGCAATTACTGAAACACGTTGAAAATCATAAAATCAATGTTATGGAACAATCAAGTCATGATACAACACGCAGCTTTCATTGATAGAGTCGTAGAATACCTTCAGAAAAGCAGAAGACTTACCCGCTAATTACAGACTCTACTATTTAAAAAGCATCACAATTATGCATGCTATAACCTCGCGACTAGTTTTCACCCAGCGTTCGACACTTACACATTAAAATGACGTACTTCTATTTAACCAACGTTTCGAGCGTCTCGATCTCTCGCTGCTAGACTAACTGTTATTCTAACGATCCATCTACTCCATGACGTCCTCTACAGTAGCGTGATGCTGATATGTCGGAGTAATTGTCTGGTTCCTATCTATCCTACACGTCGATGCTCGCGTTAGTTGAAGGCGAATGCTCACTACTATCCGCCCGAGCTACGAGCTCGCAGTATAGATTCGTTTGTAATATGTGTTTTGTTGCTGTAAATCGAGTCGAGCGTCTAAATGCATTATATAGACACAGATTACGCTCGTACCGACTTCTAGCCTGGTCATACCGGCGTTAAGTCAAAAATACGACACTATAAGATCTATATATCAGAATACAATGCCGTTAGTCTGCTAGCTGATTATTATCGTTTTGTCCTACTATTCGCGATACCTAGGTAGCTTGCTAGTGTGCAACTAAGATTCGCATGCTATTATTTTGCTAATAATCACGAACAAGTAATAAGATCTAGAGAATCATCTCTGATTCAGCGAAACCAGAACCGTCTGAGCTACAAACAAATAGCAATAGTTAGATTTAAAAGTGAATTCATCAGGATAAAAAGATGAATATACACACTAAGATATGAGTTTTCGACATACACTCATATATAGGTGAATCCTGCCTTATGACAAATTAGAGGATTCATCATAGAGCAATATCTTCCGATACACTGTCCTCACTCTCTCCACACAGACTTCATTAACTAGTTACGTCGATCAGCGCATGCACTTTATTATATACATCACCATAGTCATATAATAGTAACTTAACATCATCTGGGCTCCTATCAACAGGCACTCTTCTAATCACCCTCGCTAGGAAATCACACGCACCACTCGATCTAACGAACATAGAATCTGGAGCGGAAGGCTCTCAGGCTAATCAGGATCCCCACGCTTAGCGCAGGGTGCGCTCGCAGTCTTATTTGTTTTGTTTAGTTAAATAATGTACATGAGCGGCAAACAGGGGTTACATGGGTCGAAGGTTTGATAATGTTGTTATAGATATCTAGGTTTGAGTCCTAAAGGGCCTTCGTAGCATCACAACCATCACAAGACCTTTCACATCTCTAATTTTTTTATTTAAAGATAAACTTTTATTAATATAAAGAAGATAATTTGTGCTCTCTTTTCTCTTGTTTGATTTACTAGATGTTTTCTTTTGTATATTTTTTGTGTACTAGAGTTATGCCCCTGGCCTTGTGCTAATTAATAAAATTATTTTACTTAGTAAAAAAAAAATCAACACAGAGACACAAAATACCAAGAGATGGGATGAGAGCCCTAACATCAATTGCTTCAGAATAGTTAATACAATGCAAGAAAAAAACATAAACTAAACTTGAAATGGACCAAAAAATTGGTTCGGTCCAATGGATCTTTGGTCTAAGTGCCAAGAACAGGGCCTTCACAATCCACAAGAGAACTTGCTTGGGGTGACACTTGCAACAGCAAGAGATCATAGATGCCTCAATAGAAAGAAAAAAATAAAAAACTAAAATCAATTGTGTTGGAACCATTGAAAAGGAACTTCACTCCGTTGTCGGAGAGGAAGGTGCCTGACAAATGATGTGCAATAGACATTAATAAAAAATAGTCTTTTAAAAGTGCTAAAGGTCTCGTTTGGCAACTCAATTTCTGTTTTTGTTTCTAAAAATTATTTTCAAGAACAAAAACATAAAACAATTCTCTATTATTTTTTTTGCTAAAAAAACGTTTGACAAACTGTTTTCGAAAACAAAAAACTAGTATAATTTCATTTGGACAACTATTCTAAAAACTATTTCTCTTCTCACACATTGATTTATTAAAAAATTTGCAACTCAATTTCACCAATACCAAAAAATAAGCTGGAATATGGGACAAAAAACCAATTAAAATGATAATCTATATATATATATACTATGAAATGGAATCCAGCAAAACATATAAGAGAAATAAACATTACCATGGAAGTGAAGGAGATGTCTGTAAATGAACAAAACTACTTGAAAATATATTCGGACTTAGTTAAATTAGGCTCAACTCGAGCTTGACTCGATTATTAATTAAACGGGTTGTTTATAAATAAAAAATAGGCTCGATTATTAAACAATGCATACTTGTTTAAAACTCAGTTCAACTCGATTAACGTTCGTAAACAAGCTCGTATAAGACTATATATATATATATACATTCAATAATTTATGTTATATGTTATAATTTAATAGTATATTTAAAAATGTATGTTATGTGTTATATGTTATATAATATTATCATTTAGGCATAACAGAGTACGAACATAAACTATAAAATGTTTTTTTAATACATAAGAAGTATTAGAGTCATAGATATTGTATAGTATCAATAGACCCTAGATCAGCCAAACAAAAAGATATGAAGAAAAACAAAAAAGACTAAATAAAAATACCGAAAACTGTTTTCGGAAACATGTATAAGCTGTTTCTATGATTTTTTTTTTTTTTTTCGTTTTCACTTATTTTTGTTTTTAAAATGGTTTGCCAAACGCTACAGAAACACGTTTTGCTGTTTTGAAAAGAAAAAACCTATTTCCAACATCAACAAACAACCCCGTAGTGCCTCTAATATTTCTCATTATATGTGTAGTAAGAAACTTATGGCTTGACGTATTATGTTCTAGGAGATTCAAGATCACATATGGTTATTTGAATCTTGTGGTATCGCAAGACTTTGATGGCTTCATACCACCTACGCAGATGAATTTCAACCACACCCTTGTTTGGATTCAGGTTCATGACATGCTTGTGGTGTGTATGAATTTCAACCACATGATACAATTCATCCTCTGAATATTTTTTTATGAAATAAAAATCATTTTTACACTGTCAAAAACATAATGATAATTGATTTTGTATTGTTATGTAATGAGAAAATAACATCTACTACAAAAAAAAGCGGGTATTACCCACACTTTTTATTTTTTTTTTAAACCACGTTTTATAAAAGAGATGTTAAATTCTAGGTTTAACATCGCTCTTATAAAAGCGTGGTAAAAAATGCCACGCTTTACAAAAAGCGTGGCAATACCATCTGAGTACGCACGGCAGATTACAGCATATATGAACCTTTCTTGGCCTTCTGACCAATTCTTAGCCAGTCTTGGCCTTCTGACCAATTCTCCAGGACTTGGTGATGATGAGTTACACGAAAAAAAAAGAAAATAAAATACATGAAAATTAAGATACAAGGCCTATGAGCTAGGCTTAATTAATTACAATTTATTAATTTGTTCAGCTTAATTTCATGCATGCATGGCTCTGAGTGGTCAAAAATGCATGGAAAAAGACCTATGAACCCCTTTGAGGAAGTACTTAAGAGTTAGCAGTAGCAGCTGCTGATGAAGAAGCAGAAGTGGGAGAAAAAATATCCTTCGTACAGCTGCTGCCATCTCTTAGCTTTCTTCTTCATTTATTGTATCCAACATCTTAGATGCTCTTTGCCTCATCACACTAATATATATACTGCGGTGGTGCAATATATTTGCCAATTTTATTCCATGAATTTTTGCCAATTTTATTTATTTATTTTTTCCACCTTTTTTTTAAAGCGTGGTAAAAATTACCACACTTTTATAAAAACATGGCAAAAAATTGCGGTAAAACTTATCATTTTTTGAAACACGCGCTAGCTCCCTCTACTTGGTAAACTTTTTACCACGCTTTTGCCCAAAGCGTGGTAAAAATTTTTTTGTAACTCAAACTTTTACATTCTCTTTAAAAAGATGTTAAAAAAGCGTGGTAAAAAGTTTAATATCGCTTTAAAGCCCTAAAGCGATGTTAAAAAAGCGTGGCGAAAGCCCGTATTTTTTGTAGTGATCCCTCATGTTGAGTATATTATATTATTATATTTTCATTCTAGGGTTTATTCCCCTTCCTTAGTATACCAGGTTTAGTACTTGTACATCACTCATAACCTCTCGATAAATAGAGGCATTTGTAATAGTTTAGAAATTAAGTTAATGAACACAATGTAGCCCTAAGGGCTCTTCAAAATGGTGAACGTAGGTGTCTAACACCGAACTACTTGTAATTCTTTGTGTCTCTTTCTCTCTCTTACTTCTCCTATTATTCTAGTATTCTATATTTCCGCATATATTTCAACATGGTATCATAGCCACTTTCTTGTGGCCTTCAATAAACGTCATTGACGTTTCTAGCATCGGCTTCAGCGTTAAATTCACAAAATTCTGTCGCCTACTCCGGCTGGCGTCCTCTGAGTCTCTGGTGAACACTCCGGAATCTCCATGCCAACGGCGTTGTTTTGCTGTTGCAGTATTCGTTTTTGCTGTTGACGAGATCAATTGGTATGTCATATTGTGATGTTGTGTGGAGCCGTATTCGTTTTCTTCTATGAACTTTGGTGCGTTGGATATTGTAGATATGATCTTCATCGGAGCAGTCTCTATTTTACTTGTTTGGATTGTGTTGATTTTGGCCGTTGCAGATTTGGGTTTTTCTTTGTTGGGACTTAATGTGTATCCCATATTTGGTGTTGTGCTTCAATAACTGGCTGCTGTTGGGAGAGGAAGCCTCACGAATCTGTATTTGATCTTACTTTGTTGTCAACCCAAAAAAAAAAAAAAGAACAGAAAAGAAGAAGAAAGAAGAAGAAGATCCATATCTGTTCAACAGACTGTGGTGCCTACCATTATTGGCAGCAATAGCAGAGGATCCGTATCTATTCAATAGACTGTTGCTGCAACTTCCGGGTCTGGGGCTCCAAGTGCAACAGCTGGTCTTAATAGCTTACTTGTAAGTAGTACAGCTTTGATTTGGCGTGGAGGAGACATGACCTTGTAGCGGTGCTGTGCAAGGGGACTGTTGGGTGGTTTTTCGGCTGATCTGTGGTGTCTGTGGGTGCTGTGTGGGCTAACGGTGACGGAATGTAGGTGGTGGTGCAGTGACCTCTGTCCGTGGGCGCGAGGAGCTATGTGGCCGTGGGGACGTTGCTTGTGGTGGTGCGGCAACGTTGGGCTATTGGCTGAAGTTGGTGCGTGGTAGCCAAGGGGTTCAGCAAGGTCATCTGCAACTTTGATTAAATTTGGGGAAGAAGACAAGTGGTGTTTGGCCTGAGTGGATCCAGGTTTGAATTTTATCCTTATTCCGGTTCAAGAATAGACTTATTCCAGTTTAGGAGTTATATTAAAAAGAAAAAGAAAAGAAAGAAAAAAAAGATGAAGATGAAAAAGAAAAAAGAAAAAAAAAAAAAAAGAAGTTTGATATCCCCTTAGGTAGTGCTAGGCGTCGTTCCACCTTTTAAAAAAAAAAAAATTAAAAAAATCCATTTTTCATAAAAAACAGGTGTAACTTGTTTAATTTCTATTTATTTTCTATGGCTATAAATAGGGATGAAATAAGCCTGAACCTGTTTTTTGTTAAAAAAATATTTCTTGTTATTTTTTACCCTAAACAAGTTTACCCTGTTTTAGAAAAATTTGTGATTTTTTTTTTGAATTTTTACTTTTTTTTTAAAAGGTGAAACGGACGATTTACGTCCGTCTTAGACAGACGTAAATCACTACTCATCCCCTTTTGGAAGTTTGGCATGTTGGTTCATATTCGGCCCTATGTTGGTGCAATTTTGTAGCCTCTGGTTCCATTGCGACATGATCCGATTTAACTCGGCTCCACTACAATTTTATTCGGTTCTATTGCGATATTAGTCGGTTGAACTCGGTTCCACTGCGACATGATCCGATTTAATTTGGTTCCACTGCGACATGATCCGGTTCAACTCGGTTCCATTGCAATTTTATCCGATTTTGTTGTGATCTGCGGCGCAATTCATTGGTAAATCTTGGCACAATGTGATTTGGCCCTTTACGAGATTTGACGGCTAGTTTACGTTACTCCTTCCATCATTGTCAGTTGCGGCTTTGAGTCTTTTAACGGATTGTCTCCGTTTTTCAGTCGTCACTTCCAGCCTTTCTCGTTGGCACTGCTTTGATCCAACTACCGTCTTCGGTTGCATTTATATATATTTCGTTTCTTTTTTCAAACTCAAGGTTCCAAAATCTTCCACCTTGAGTTTGAGGGAGAATGTTATAGTATATTATATTATTATATTTTCATTATAGGGTTTATTCTCTTTCCTTAGTCTACTAAGTTTACTTGTATACCACTCATAACCTCTCTATAAATAGAGGCATCTGTAATAGTTTAGAAATTAAGTTAATGAGCACAATGTACTTAGCCCTAAGGGCCTTTCAGAATAGTGGACGTAGGTGTCTAACACCAAACCACCTGTAATTCCTTATTTCTTTCACTCTCTTATTTCCATTATTATTCTTATATTTTATATTTTCGCATATATTTCTGCGCCTCATATAACTGCATATATGAACTTTTTCTTTACCATGAATTTTAAGAAGTTTCTTTTAAAACACTTCAATTTTCAACTTACGTAAGTTGAAAATTGATTCTCAGCTGCATTAACGTCAAGTCGTCAATGACGTGCTGTTGAATTCTTTGCTGCATTTCACACTAAGCAAAGCTACCGTTGTTGCATTTTTCTTTGAGACGTACTATTCTCTTACCCTTGTCAGCTGAAAGATAATATATTTTTCTTTGAAGACATAATTGGCAATGTTTGCAAAGTTTGGTCTCCAAATTTTGAAACTCTCAAAAAATTACATTTAAAATATTACTTTTTATATTTTATTAAGAAAATGTTAAGGAATAGTCTACCAAATCACTTATTTCGACCTTCAAATTAGCATTAAATACTCTAGAGTTACAAATATAGTAAACATATTTATGGTTGCAGTGGTGAGCCAAGAACCAAAACGAGGATTCAGGGCTTATTCATTTACCGGTGTGGCTTCAGGGACGCTACTTAATAGCTCATGAAAAATAAATGAGAACTAAACAGTCGACTTGTGTTTTATGAAAAAATGTGATTTTTTGGCTATATTTATTTATTTTTCTTTTTAAAAAGGGTGAAAGGCGCCACGGTAGCAATCCTTCTCCAAAGGGGTCTAGATAGCATTGCCCTCTCTCTTCTTCCTCCACGCGCTGGCCGTTGTTCTCTGAAGATTGAGGGGTATTGGATTGAATCCCTTTGTTGGGAGAGGGCGACGCACTTATTTAGTCAAGAGGATTATATTTATTCTATATCATGTGCTAGGCGTCGTTTCACCATTTTAAAAAAAAAAAAATTAAAAAATAACATTTTTTTCATAAAAAAAGTGTAAACTATGTTTAATTGCATTTATTTTTCGTTATTCGTATGGCTACTATAAATGGGGATGGATAAGCCTATCGCTGTTTTTTGTTAAAAAATATTTTTGTTGATTTTATTACCTTAAGTCTATTTAAGCTGAAAGCCTTTATTATCAATCTTGGCATGGACATCGTCAAACATGTTTATCGAGCTCGGAGACTCGCGAGTGTGCTCGGGGCTCGGGTATGTCTAACGCAAGCTTGAGCTAGGGTTTCTAGCCGACTCGAGCTCGGCTGGCTCGTTTAAATATTTTCTAAACGAGCCGAGTTAAAAAGATAAAAAATATAAAAAATCTTAAAGCTCGATTCGCCTCGACCGTTACAGCCCTACTTCTAGCCATTCTCGTCGGCTACATGCTTGTCCACTACCGTCTCGTGCGATTATAATATATATATATATTCGTCTTTTTTCTAAACTCAGGTTCCAATCTGTCCCCTGAGTATTTGAGGGATATATTTTAGTATGAGTATATATATTATAATATTTTCATTATAGGGTTTATTCTCTTTAGTACTCCTTAGTCTACTAAGTTTACTTGTATACCTAAAAGTCGTTCCTTATTATATAAGCATATGTTATCTGGTGTGTCCTCTACCCTGTTTCTGACAATATTATAGATAATGAGTTACATGCCAAGGAGTGGTCACCGGTACTCGTTTCTATAGTGTAGTGATTAAGGTTGCTGCACCCCCATCTCAAAAACTTTATGCCCAAATCAAAAATAAAAGAAACACGAAATGATAATTAGTCACTTCAGATCAGTTACAATATAATATTACATCACTCTTACCCCATTATCGTGTCTTATTTTATCATTTTCGCATCCATATGTTCTGGCTATAGGTCACTCCGCCTCTTCGCTAAGTGACCTATACTGAGCATGACTGAACTAATGGAAATGGAGATGCTGCTTGCATATAAAATAGAATTGATCTTTTCCTAAGTATATTTAATGAATTTAAGATTGAGACTCGTTTAAACACTTCAATATTCATACTTAGTAAGCGAAATTGATTCTCGCTGGCGCCACGTCTAAACTTCATGTCTGTTTGTCCTTATGATTCGTGCCGTGATAAGTCCATCGTGAAAATGTCTGAGTCCATGTCTTGGTCATTTGGTCCTGATTTCGTTATCTAAAGATGAACAAACGGTACGTTCTTGCTGTTCTATTGTACTCAAGCAGGATAGGGGATTCCTTATTTTATCCGTTGTAGCAACCGGCTATATAGTGCCTCTCTCCTCTTGCAAAGCAAAAAAATTAATCATGCTGAGAATGATTGAATTCAATAGTGATGTCGTACAGATCTATTTTGAGCAACAACTATCTCAAGACATTTAATTTATCTTATTGTTCACTCTTTTTTGTTCTCATTGCACTGCAGTCTGCAGAGTTTAAAGCTCAGGTTTTGAGTCAAAGATCATTATCTAGGTATAGGGTAAGACAAAAATTTAAAGAGGCGACTAAGAAGGTAGTATCTATAAAACAACAAGAGGTCCTTATTTACCGTCTGGGAGAGTACATAACGTTTATTTGAATCGGGTACAGATTTTTTCAAAAAAAAAATGAGAAGAATGCAAGCGGGAGTAATCATGCGAGCAAGAAGTTTTATAATAGTTTTGGGAGATACATTCGTCCCGTGCGCGTTCTTAGGTGGAGCCGCCCCTGCTATAGATAGCTGATTTCTCACTACATGTGACCACCATCATCATTAGGATGGTAAATGCGATTCCAGGAGGTCGGGACCGCCAAGATATTGTTATGTATGTGGAAGAGTGCCTACTGATTAGAAAAAGTACAAGGTAAGAATTCTAGAAATATGTTCCTTTATTAATTGAATTTTTACATCATGTTTATTTTGTTTCTATCATATCCAAACACTTTATTACGTATTTAAAGTAAAATACTCACTTAAAAATTTGAACTTTTTTCTTATTCAACAAAAAATTATAAAATTCTAATTTACTTTTTGTTCCATTAAAACTAAAATCTCCTCCTTAACCGTAATCAACCCAACCCTAACCTAATCCCTTTAATCCACGGCTTTATTGTGGGCGCTGTGATATATACAAATTCCATAAGAAAGTACGTTGTGTGGCTTTTCTTTGAAGACGTAATCTATTTTTTTTTTATTTTTATGATGAATATTAGTAAGAGACGTACTATTTCTCTTAAGATTCTCAGCTGCTAATTCCTATCGTCAAAGTGTTCACTGAATAACATGAAAGTGTCAGAAGAAAAGAAAAGTTGTTGTCATTTCGATAGCGAGATCGGTCACAGTTCACACTAATGACGACCACAACACCCCGTTTCATCCTTCATTCTTGAGAACGTAGTCATATTCTGCCCACGAGTGTCAAAACCCGTATTGTCATCTGTAATATAGAGTTAATTGTCTCTCCTCTGCGCTCTCGCGCACAAAATGTTTATGAGCAAATATAGTATGTCCAAAGCTACTCCAAATATTAATAGGACAGACCTACAGAAAATATGATCATGACATAACATATAGAAAATAATTTATATCACTATCAGCTTTGAATTTATTAAACCATGTTCGCATGAATCTGAGCAATCAACTCTTGCTTAGATATTCCCATCTTAATACTGAGCTTATGGACCTGTAACTACAATGGAATATGAGACCGATTGCTGATGCATATGAATGGGAAATCGTAGCTTTTATGCGACCAATGTATGTACTAGTGCGGAGGGGGGCCAAGCTCCTTACTCAATTTTATTTTTATACACAAATATGCGTAAGGTCACTTCCATCGTGTAATTGCTTGTTGGTCATTCTGGGTTGTCTTTTTATTATTAATATGATCTCTATCGGAAATGGTTATATTGTATGGCATGCTATAGGAGTGCCTCCTCAAAGCAAAAAAAGTAATTTAATGCTAGTATAAGTTGATAGGATAGTATAGTATATGTATTACTCTCGATCAAAGCAAACAACAGACATTATTATTTTTTTCCCTTTTTTTGTTTTCATGGCATGCAAGTCGTGCAGAGAGGCCAGCGTAGAGTAAAGGAGAGTCTGCTGGGTTGAAGACAAATTTAGAACGCAAGAATAGACAAAAAAACAAGGGGTACAAAAATTTTTTTGAGGCGGACATTTAAAAAAAAAAAAAAGTTAGTGCTATAATATTTTACTCTATGGTTAGTAGAAAATTTTAAGTTATTGACGGGACTTCGTCCATCTCCACTTACCTATCAGTTGAAGTCTTCTTGGGACTCGCCCGCGTAGATGATGATGTCGTGTTTGCTGTGTAGCCTACTGTAAATAAAAGGTATACGATATCATTATAATTTGTGATATCATAGAGGGTATAATTATTTATTACATTAATCTTGCTTCTTTGATATTTATTTTTTTTGTTTTAGATCCAGATGGTAATGGTAAAATTAGAGGTTTGAGTAAAGATCTAGATTTCCTTTTTTATTAATTTTTTAAAACTTTTTGATTTGTTTATATCATCATCAAATACTTTATTACTTTTATTAAATAAATATACATCATAAAGTAATATTTTGAAACATCTATGTGTCCTGGTATGCACCTCCACAATTAAAAAATTAATGCCCAGTAGTGTTCTAAAGTTATCTATTAGAAGTTGCTTCTACCTCATTTAATTTAACATTATGCACCCTATCATATATCACAATATAAGATACACCACGATAAAAGAACTCTGCACACACAGACACAAACAGCTAACCACTAACCCATTTCCCACAACTCATAACCCATTGTCGGCTGTGAAAACGGTGATAACATACCTCTTGTAACCGTATACTGGTAAGCGTTGTGACATTTTCTTTAACTGTGACTATCTATTATTTCAGATATTTTGGAGTAACCGATGATTGCAATAAGATTATGTTTAGTTTCTTCTCAGACTGCAATTTATTCCGTATGCGGTTGTCAATAATGAAAGTGTCAGAAGAATAGCCGATTGTTGTTTTCTGGCGCACGCTTTCTACTCTAAGATACAGGATTTTTTTGTTTGTATTTGTAGAACGTGCTCTTCGCCATAACATGCTGTGAACACTTGTCGCGTCCATAAGTTTGGTTGTCTATATTTTTTCTTTGAAGAATTACTCTTAGGCAGAGAAGGTTTTTGGAATAGTATGCAGTCAGCAGTAGCACCCTACAAGCAAAAAATAAATAACCTTAAATGCTTAGTTTCTTTCACTTTTGGAGTTTCATACGATTCAATGCATACATAATAAATACGTAGACATTTTATTGTAAATATTTTTTTTTTTCATTCTTCTTTTGATTCATGCTATTGCAAGTCTGCAGAGAAAGCCAAGGTGAAGTCAATAGACAGTCTATGCCATAGGGATGACAAATGCTTAAGACGAGCAAGAACCCCGATAGAACATATATGAGCGAGATGGGGGTAGCGAAAAATACGTTAAACTTATTAATAGATTCATTGAGAGGGACATAATTTTTTTAAAAATAATACATACTATGAGCCAGATTTAAAGTTTTTAGGAGGACATTCGTCCCTCCCACTGGTCCGTTAGGTGATACTGAGGTCCGCCTATGAGGATGTAGTACCTAACAGTGAGATCTACTATATAATTATCAAATTCATAGACATAGAATAATGGTTAAAATTAGAAGGATTTGGTAAAGATTCTAGACTTTTCCTATTGAATTAATTATTTAAATACAATTATTTATTTTTCTATACACATCAAACACTTTTTATTACGATTATAAATAAATACTCACTAAAAATTTAAAAACTTTTTTACTTTTATTACATACAAAAAAAATTGTATAATAATTCTTATACTTTATTCACATAGTAAAACTTAACATAACCCTCCTAACTTAATCCAATACCCAAGCCCAATCCAAAACCCTATTCACAGCTTATTGGCGGCTGTTCAAAATACAAGCATTAGAATGTACGTTGTTTGCTTGTTCTTTAAGACTGTAACTATTTTTTTTTTTTATTTTTTTAATGAATGAGTAGACGTTACTTTTTTTCTTAGGATTCTCAGCTGCTAATACCGTCAAGTTGTCGTCTCCTACGTATAAGAAAGTTCAGAAGAATATATTGAGTGAGGTGCTGGGGTCTATTTTCTTTGGTAACGTGAATTTCACACTAAGAATAAGAGTGTGTCCATTTATTTCTTTGACTGATCTGCTATTACATTATATGCTCCTTTGCTTTACCTGTCATCTCTTGTCCTATCTTTTTTACAATAATTTTTCATTAGCGTAACGAATTAAACGGAAAGTAATTTTAAAAATATACTGGATGCGAGTTGGACGCGAGATGAAAATGAAAACGGATAAAAATAGCCCTTTTGCATTAATAAAGAGAGATCATTTCTTTCTGCAAAATATGAATAATATACCAGCCTTAGATTTTCAGGTCCATTGCCTCACCCTACGCCAACAACAATTAAAATAATACCACCAGGGACCCACCGGCAGCACGACAGGGTTGCGTCATACCAAGTACATTTTTACTACATATAGGTATCATCCAAATTTACAAAAATTATTTAAGCAAAATCGAACCAGGTATCAGACTTAGCAAA